>JAJJMB010011095.1:12561459-12660997 GCA_023531105.1 Papaver atlanticum
AACATTCTAAGTTGTACTATTATGTAAATACAGGTGACATAAACCCTACAAGGTGTGCCTCCAAACCCTAAAAACTCATGTGAAAAAATCTATGCTAACTTGAGTGTCGGAGGGTTTTTTTGCAGGTACTCCCCATTCCATTTATCAGGAGGAGAAGATCGAGCATCAACTTCATTGAGATGAAGATCAATTTTTTCCCAAACATTTTTGGCGCCGACTAAGGGGAAATGAGAAAAGAGAATCTTGTTCTCCCACAAAGAAGTTAAGGTATTACAAAAGCGTGGAATTATGTGCATGAAAAAGGTTGTGTTCGTATTCTTCAACTCATCGTGTCAGCATCAATTGAACTCGCTCATGCTACATCTGTAGCAGATCTGGTTGAATATAGTTCGCGGGTAAATACGATAGTTTAAGCGACAACTTATGCTTTCTGTTAATAAATCTCTTTCTAGTTCATATTCCGAATGGGGGAAGGAGAAACACATGGATATATGAAATTATGGAGCACAGCCTCGCAATTAAGAAGTGGTAATCGGCAAGAGATCAGATTCACTAAATTCATGCTAGAAACAAACTAGATAACTTTACAGATGATGCCCGAGTTTGTTAGCTCTGGCGTCAACACCGGTTCTTACATGAAAGTTTTATACTTGCTCGCTAAGGCTTGATACAAAGATACAACAATCTCATCAGCAGTATACCAACCAAAAGGGGTTCACAATTTTCAGTTAACCTTCCTCTGTGGGTTACTTCGAAATTTGCACGAAATTAAGTAAAGACGGATTAATCATAATCATACAATCACGCTATCTCATATTGTCCATCACGTTTAAACTGGTTTGCATATCTTTTAAGCTTTTATTATTTTCATGATGGCATACACGTATATATATATATATATGTAGATAATCAAAAAGTTTTGGTTCGTAAGCCCGTAAGTATACTTATATGAAGATGCAGTAAGACCAATACCATTGATGATGACTTTACACCTTAGCTTTTTAGTATGAAGTTTGCCTTAACATGGAGGACCCATATATAACAGTTAATAGTAATTCAGACTTTACTAGCCTCATCCAACTTGGCCTTAGAGCTATCTTGCATACAATAACAGATTATTATGTGAATTAGCTACGTGTATTGACGTTGTGTACTCAGCTTCATGGAATGAAGCAACCATCGTTCTTTATTGATAACAGCATATGTTCAGTCCATACAGCTAACCAAATAAGTATATTTCTCAGTATTCATATTAAGTCAAATGTTTTGGCTAACACCCATGATGCGTGCATGGACTACATAGCTCTTGTGGTTGCAGTTATGATGTTCCTAGCTAAAGGGTGATATGGCGATTATTCCCCTAATTGAATTAAATTACCTTGTCAAGAGTTCGAGCGGAGGACGGGCAATGAAGTGCAAAACTATGATATTTTTTACAAGTTTCAGCAGTGACCACACGGATGTCATCCTAGGATCTAGCTTGATTACATCAACTATCCAAGGTGGCATTTTACTAGCTACATTGATAGACGCATTTATGTGTCTATTTTCATCTCTTTTATGTATAGTGTTAGTACCCATTTTTGTACTAATTTTGGTATTTTATCCCTTGTAGGTGTATTTTGGAGGAATAAGCTTTTGCGGGAAAATTGGCTCGAAAAGTTGCTAAAGGCTCCTGGGAGGACATTTGCTATTCGGACTCTCATTTTGGATAAGGGGTAACCCATTTCCAAGCAGCTGCTAAGTACAGACCGGGACTGGATAGGGGGAGGTCACATTTCTTCACGTTTTCAAAAACAGAATTTTGGCGGGAATTCGTTTTTTTTCACAGACGATTTTTGGATGGATTTTTGATCGATTTTTAGGGAGATTAAAGGGCTGAATTTGATTGGGTTTGTTCCTATGGACCTAACAGGCGAGGTAAGGGTGTTGGACTGGATCCAAAGTGGCTAGAACTCGAATTGGAAGCGAAAAATGGTTAAAATATCACGTTCTATTTTTGGGAAGTTTCTTGGTTTATTTTTTAGAAATTTACGTGAAGAAGAGGAAGGAAACTCTTATTAAAGACTTGTTTCTATCAAGGGAGGAGTTTGGACAGCTTTGATTGATCGAATGCACGTGAAACAGAAAAAAAGAGAGGAAATAACGTAACGTGCTGTGGAGGAAAAAAACCAAGTTTATTCTCGAATTTTCTTTGCTCTACTATGTATAAAAGGGTTGGTTAGGGTCCTAGGAAGAAGAGGAAGAAGTTAGGGGAAGTTTAGAGCCTTAGAGAAGCTAGAAAAACCATTGGAAGAAATCACGTTCTGCTGGTGCAAACTGGTGCCGGAGAAGACGAAGAACATAAACAGCAGAAAAAGAAAGTCGCAGATTCTGTGACCGTAACTTTCAAACTTTAAACCTTTTGTAACAATTTTTGCAACATTTATCTTCACTTCGCAACAGTTTCTCGGTAGAAATAGGTTCTGTAACACTTATATTAGTTACAGAACCCGCTGTTTAGAACTTTTCACTCTTTTAATCAACTTTTGAACACCAAAGATGTATTTTGAGCAAGAGATTAATATGAGGAGCTAAACCCCTTAGCCGAGGCGACGGAGGAAGCCATTGTTCCATGAAAAGTGGTATAGTTCTATTTTAATTATTTATTGCAATTATTTTACATGATTTTTTGCATAGAATTTAAAAGAAAAATTGGTTTTTATTGAGTAGTTGTGAAGTGTTTTGATGGGACATGCTTAGTTTTAATACTTTTGATGTTTCATGCTTCGTGCTTACAATTATTACTTCAAGAACCATATTAGAGGCAAATATTAGAGTCAACTTAAAGAAAAATATTGCATGAATATTGATTAGAATTTATCAAATAATTGGTCAATGGTGGAATCCAAAGTCTCGGTGTCTTTTTTATAATTTGATACAATTTTATTTTAGTTATTTTGAGTCTAAAAGAATCCTTCACAAGTTCGAGCAACGAACCTTTCACCACTATTTTTACTACAATTAAAACTCACATCATACATCGATTCACTTCAAAAGGTAAATGCTATTGAGGGCCAAAATTTTGTTTAAAAGCTGGAACATGGTTTTCTCCCTTGTGCGTCGACAAAAGACGCAAACTTGTGAGAGTACAGTGAACGACAAGACTCATAGAAGAATAGATCACCCTGAAAGAGCCATCCCAGAGACAATTTCATTGGTGATCATCTTGATGTGAAAACTGTAATTATAGTACTGTCTTACTTGATTCAATACCGGACCTGACATTTCATTGAGAAACAGGCTACACCAAGAGTCAACCATACAACAATATTATAGATAAGGATTTCTCAGACTCCTCAAGGTTTAGCCTTGCATGATGCATGCACCCAAAGCCTCACCTTGCACGGGAGCACTTAAGACTTGCTCTAACGGCAAGCATAAAATCTCTCCTTGCACGCGAGTATAAAGCCTTGCAATGAAGCAAGCACAAAGTCTCGTCTCAATCATGAGACCAACACTCATTGTTGGATCAAAGCCTCGCACTCGACACAAGCGACATGCCGGCCTGCCCTAGCAGCGAGCACTATAGCCTTGTTGCATTACGAGCAAAAAGCCTTTCCGCAATAGCAAGCAGACTACATTCTATTTAAGTCTCGACTAGCTCTCGAGCATCATAAGTCCAATAATTATCACAAAGTCTCGCTTAGCACGCGAGAAAAATTCAACATAATACCACGGCTGGGGGCGTCATTGCAAATACCTCTTCAACAATGGGGGTGACTTGGGTAACACTCCTAACATCACTTGGGGGTGAGTTACGGACCTCCTCAACAAGCACAAAGGGGACTCCGAACTTCTTAAACCCACAACAAGTTGGAGGTTAAGAGGGGGCGATGTCTGTACCCTAATATTTTCACAATAATATCAGCTAAAAGCGGCCCATTTTCATTGGCCCAGTTCCGCATATCTACTTCCAAAGCCGTACAAAAGGTTCTGGAACATTCTAAGCTGCACTATTATATAAATACTAGTGACATAAACTCTAAAAGGTACGCCTCCAAACCCTGAAAACTCATGTGGAAAACTTTATGCTAACTTGATTGTCGGAGGTTTTTTTACAGATACCCCACATTCCATTTATCAGGAAGAGAAGATCGAGCATCAACTTCAATTGAGATCGTTTGTGGTGAAGATCAATTTTTGCCCAAACAAGTTTTTTTTTTTTAATATATTTTCTTTTCTTGCAAATATGGTTGTTTTAATATATTTTTTTAGACCAAGAAATGCATTATGGTTTGATCGATTGACTATATCTATCTCTTCTTTATCACGAAATGCGAGATGGCGCTGGTCTTCTTCTAAGCAGCAGGCGAGACGGATTTCCTCATGTTCCTGCGGTTCTCAACGAGGTGTCGGGGTCAGCGCATCTGTTTTGGGTACATGTGGCCATAGGTTCGAGTTACATCCCAGTCAATTTCCACTCTATGGTCGAGAACTTCCTGTATATTTGAAGTCCACTATGTGGTCGAGAACTTCCTATATATTTGAAGATTTAGGAAGACATTGACGAGATAAAATTAATTGAAAAGCCACTAAATTTACATAATTTCAGTTTTCACGTGCCTGATATTGTCTCTTTGATCTCATTTTAATTATTGGAGTAGTTATTTATCGTTACAATTAATTAAGATTTTGGCAACTCCTTGCCAGCTATAAATGCTCGGAAAAGATTAAATGCGATTTTGGGCTGGAACAACGGGACTTCATGGCCGGCTCCTCTTATAGTGGCAAATGTTAGCCCTTTGTACACTTCCGTCCATCCAGCAACCTGTATACGTAACACAAATATAGGTGTCAATGGAACTTTATATTTGTTGGTTCAGCTGATTATGTTCCCATGAATATATCCGCTAAAACACGGTTGGCAGATTTTTAATTAATATGCTTTTCACTTTTGATGAACGCCTATAACTTCAAAATGATTGAACCTTTTGATCTTTCCAATTTTTTTCCGCCCGTGTATATAACATTGTTTAGGTTTGGTTCGGTATAGGATGTGTGCAAACTTTTTTTTTTTTTTGTAAACTGACCTGGCCGCTGGAGTACCACGGATACCATCGAGTCTTTATAGTAAGATTAAGATGGTTGAGTGCAAACCTAGTTGCAGTAACTGGTACGACAGAATCAGTGTCTCCGCTGCACATCAAGGAAGAAAGTATATCAAAATTTTGGGTACTGCCGAGATGCCATGCCATTCTTCATTTTCATTTATAAGTCACTTTTGTTGGTCTTTCCCCTATAGTCATAGGCCGTACAATTAACGCATTGCTGTAACAATGAGTCCTCTTAAAGGAAGGTTAAACAAGTAATGATTTACCTGAAAACCCATATCCTCAGTCCAGCAGCAATTAGCTCCTTGTATATTGGTAACATGGAGAACTGCGAATCCTTCCAATTCTTGATCAGCAAATCACTGCACGTTATATGAAATAAGAAAAAAAAATGATTTCCTTATCGGAGCTATAAATTTCATGCACTAAACAAAACTTGAAAATTGGGTTTGAGTTTAGCAGCGCAACAGAGTTTAGTACTAATATAGTATATGATCACCTGCAAGCAGTCCATTTGTAGGGAATGCCAGTAGAGTTTGCGTGCATGGCTTTCTGAACCTCGGGCCTGTTATAGTAACTTTCGGCATAATTCTCTGTGCAAGGGTCATAACCACTAACTCGCCTGCGTAAAAGGGTATTTTTGAACCTGATATTTTGCGTAGTATAGTTGGATGTTGTCAACACAGCCCTACATGCTGGAGTATAAATGCTGTACTGATCAATATAACCAAATTCATGGTTCATAGCATAACTGATGGCTGCATCACATGATGGAGAGTTGTCTATAATTGTGAAGTTGCAACCGGAGATGATGGACTGATAAGTATGATCAGAGATCATAGAATGGCTCCACCAGTATGTCACTGTTCCGAGGCTATCAAAGTAGTTATCTGTTACTGCATTCCCCACCTGTTTATACATTTAAATATGACCAAACAAAAATGAGCACGTACTGTTTTTATGAACAGAACAAGGACAGCCTCTTTTATTTCATAATGTGCAGATCCGGCCAACACGGCCGTACCTCTTCTTTCATACTTGTAGTGGGGGATGTTCCTATGTTTTTCCGTCTTTTCATTTGTATTGTTACGGTGGTCATTTTTTGTGCACTGATTTTTTCCTTATTAAAGAGTTTCTTGAAAAATGTATTTGTGAAGTAAATCTACTTACAATGAATCCCTTAAGGCTTATGAAGGGCTCCTGACGAGCTTTATTATAATCATGGATTTTCTTTGCCAATTGAGGAACATAATGTCCTACAAGTACATACATGAAATAACCAAATTAACGATAAATGGGTAATATTTGATATTAATGAATTATTTGGTGGTCATTGTTTTTTCCTTACCGGCATAGCTTTCTCCAGAAATGTAGAAATCTCTATGTTTATATTGTGGAAACCTAAATATCCATTTTATCATAAAAACCAGAGCATCTTGAGCTGCATGTGGAAAGGAATATCAGAGAACTAGTACAGAGTTTATATCGGTTAATTATTATCATTGTAGAGGAAAAGAAAATACATTTCTTATAAAAAATAATGTACATGTTGTTAACAGGTTTTCGATTTTACCAGTGCGCTCGTCTCCGGAATCTTTAAGATTAGAACTTTTATTTGTATACGAATAACCGACACCAGCAGGTGATTCAAGAAAGAGAATATTGGCCACTGAAACATATGATAAGAATTACTAAGTAAAGATAAACTTTTGAGAAAATGTGTTTGGTACAAATTAATACTCGGCCAGTCTTGGTACCTTTATTCCAAGAGTGTTTGTTGCGATACAGAGAGGAACCGGTTTTATTGATCCGAAAAGGTCCGATCTCCTCAGATGCTCCGTATGCAATTGATGAGCAACCAGGTCCTGCACAGATCCATCTTATTGAAAACAAGATATAAATGCCGATAAAAAATGCAGTACCATTAATCACTATATATCCTGATACAAGTAAGTTACTGAACATTTTTGACCACAACATATCACTTGATTACCCTAATTAATCCTTTTCTTAGTTTTGTTTCTCTTTAACTGAACACTTTTAAGTCAAAGCTGATGATCATATACAGAAAGAAGCATCTAAGTGAACGCTTTGAACTTTTTAAAGACATGGAGAAAATCCAGTACTGTACTATTTTTCTATATACAGCTGTCAGCTTGACTGCCATTTGCTCGTGTTAATTTGCTCATTTTTGTTGCTTATATAAAGTACAAAGACTTTTTTCAATTTGCACCACTGGAAAAAATAAGGAGAGAAGGTACAGAATGCTTCCTCGCTCCCTAAATAGGTAGGTGACCTCTTTCGATTTGCACAACTTTTGAAACAATAAGGAGAAAAGAGTATTTTTTTCGGTTGTTATATATAATAATCAATAAAATTTAGAAATTAATATATTTTCTCAAATTATACCATATTAATATACATATTCGTAAATTTTATATCATTGATAAATATTTAAAACACCTATATAACGAATATAAACATAATTATCAAATTATATACTACCTCCTTTTTAAATAAATATTTTCATTTTTCTTAGTTCTGCCAAAAAAATTTACCAAATTGAAAAGGTTAAAATATCTTTTTTTTTAAAAGAGAAAGAGTGTATTTCTTATACTAATAAAAATTAATTAAATAATAATTTAAAAAATATAATTTTGTTTAATAATATATAAAATTTTAAAATGGAAAGGTACTTTATTTAGGGACAGAAGAGTACTTAAAATGTAAAAATACGAGGACAAATACGGAAATACTCGTGATGGAGAGATGTTATGACTAATGGAGATGGAATGCCCACTTTCGTGGTGGACTAATTATCTAGCATCTATCCTACACAGTGACATGGACGGATGGGCAGTGTGGCGTCTACATCCACGCTTTTAATCGTCCTACACAGTTGTGATCAGTTGATTTTTGGACAGGGTGTATAAGAAGGAGACTAGTGGGAAAAGGATTCCGAAGGAAATATACCCTAAAAAGTAGAGGATAATGACTCTTCAAACTAGCAGGAACGCATTTAGGGATGACATTAAAACTCATGGATGCAATTGTCCGATGAGTTTTCACAAAATCACGTTAGGCTAAGTTTTATGAGCTAGATTGAGCTGCTAGATTAGCAAAAAAGTGTTGTAGTTAAAAAAAAAATGTGGCCTACTTTTTAACACTAGTTCTCTCTCATAGCATTTGCTCACAGTTGAAATAGCAGTGAGACCATTTAGCGCTCAAAAAGTGACCTTTACGCTGAATGGTTCAGCGCTGGGAGATTAATTTTCTGATATAATGGTTGAGATTTAAAACGCTAATCCAAACAGCGATGGCCAGTGGTCCCAGATGACGTGGACGGCTAATCTAACTGCTAGATTAGTACTCCCATAGAACTTAGAAGGTTGCCCTATCTGACGTGGATTGTTAATCTATCTGTTAGATTAGCACCCATAGAACTTAGCGGATGCTCGATCGCTCATCCAATTAACAGAAAATAATTGAAGTGTTAAAGAATACAGTATTAATAGGCATTGAATTTATTTTACTCTTTGCTTCTTTTCTCAGTCAACAGTGTAAAAAAATCAGTCAAAACCCCTGAAAATACGGTATAGGAAATTGTCCACCAGTGTAAGAAAAAGTTAGATGCAATTTATTACGCCGGGAGACCGATTGCCTAGAAACACTAGTACTCCTGCACTACCTGTACCGTGTATTAATGGTAAAGTCCTGAAACGTGAAAACAGTTCTCAAAATTTCAGGTTAGCAATAAATGATCAATGTCAGTCGTATCTGTTCATCATAGATAACTTCTGTAGATAGCCAAGTGGATGCTGATTGGTTGTTGAGGGGTGCAGTCATATTAAAGCTCTTTCGAGGTACAAATGGGAAATAGCTGTTCAGCCTGAAACCTGCACGGAATGCCTTATTGACCGACCGAAAGAAAGTCGTGTTACATAGTACCGGAGTCACTAGGCGTGTTCATGCACTGGTTTGATGTGTATAATATAAGAATCCTATTATTGGGGCTTGAAATGCAAATAGTTTTGGGGGCTATTTTAGGTCATGAAATAGCAAATCCAATAGCCCCTTATCCTATTATTTTTTTAATGCCTAATATACCCTCAATTGAATTAGTGTTAATTAGGGTGATTAAGTAAACTAATTATGATTAGTGTATGGTGGAGCATATCCTTAAAGTACTCGGGATAATCTTATATTTGAAGGATTTTGTTGATTCAAATCGGAAAACATCCATTAAAAATCTGGGTTTTTTGCAATTTCGGCTGGAAAAACATGAGATCCCAGCCGCAACCGACACTTTTTCGGCTGGGCAATGATGAACTTCCAGACGAAAATATTGTTTACGGCTGGGATAATTTATCGACCCAACCGTAGAACGCAAAAAACGGTTGGGAATTGTTGGTGTTCCAAGCCGTATTTATTATTTACGGCGGGAAAATAAGAACTCCCGGCCGAAATTGTTTTTCTGATTTTTTCTGGTTTTCGGAACCAAAAAAGGCTGGGTTTTCCCAGCCGTAAGTGCTTACGGATGGAAAAGCCTAGCCGTAACAGCACTTTCGGCTGGGAAAACCCAGCTGTAACTGGTTCTGGAAATAAATAAAAAATCAGAAAAATAATTTCGGTTTGAAAACCTAGCCGTAATAGCAGTTTCGGCTGGGTTTCTGGAAATAAAAAAAAATCAGAAAAATAATTTCGGTTCGGAAAACCAAGCCGAAACATGTACTTTCGGCTGGGTATCTAAGAACTCCCGGCCGTAAACACCTTCAGAAGCGGTTTTTTTTTTACCTGAAATTCATCGAATCGGATTATTTAACCATTCAAAAGAAAAAATAAATGATGGGTTTTCTTAGTTTTTTCTTTTTATGATGATCATTTTCATCATGATGAAATTATGATCATCTTTATCATGATCTATGAATGAGAAGGAGAATGACAAGGAGAATGGTTTTGGGTTTTCTTTATGATCATCATCCTCATCATGATGAAATTATGATCATCATCTTCATCATGATTTATGAATGAGAACAGAAGGATGAGGAAAAGATAATATTTGTTGTTTTTTTTTCATGATCTTCGTCTTCTTCATGATGAAATCGTGATCATCATCTTCATCTTGATTTGTCAATGAGAAGAAGAAGAAGAAGAAGAAGAAGAAGAAGAAGAAGAAGAGAAGATTATAGATTTATGTTTTTTTGATGAATAGTGAAATTTAGGTAAAGATACTTTTGACTTTTTCATATATCTTGAGGTCCCCTATCCATTTTTTGGCTACACATAGCATTTTAAGCCCCCAAATCCTATTGGGTTGAAGCCCCAATAATAAGATTCTAATATAAACCAAGACTCACGCCGGAGCCACTAGGAATAGATGACCTAAAAGGTTGAAACGGCATATAGACACGGTACATTAATTACCGATCAAACAAATAAATAGACAAGGTATATTAACTCGATTGGTTAGCCTAAAGGCTAAAGCTTCTGAACACTCTAATTAACTTCCAACTTACTAGTGAAGTAACATGAAAGGATCAACTCAGTGGTACTAACCTGCGCTCTGTTCCACACACATCACTAGTATATTATAAAAGAGACCATAAACACATCATCAAGTATGAACAAATAGTTATAAATATTTTTGTGACTAAATGATTGCCTAATAATTTGCTTTTCATTCTTAATTTTATTCTTCCAAATAAAATTTAAAAATATTTTTTGTTTATGTATTTACTTGATCAGAGTCTAACGAATGTATAAAATCCCAACTTTATTCATCAAATCTGCAAACATGAAACTAAACCTAAAAACACACACACTAGACTGTGCATCTCTATATGGCTAGTTATAGTTAATTAGAGAATAATTAACTAGCAATATAATTAAGTACTGACCTCCATTGAGCCAAAGAACAAGTGGTCTTCGATCTGGATCATTAGTAGCTTCAGTTAACCAGTAGAACAGAGCTCGGCCATGGGTTTTGTTAACAGTAACATAACCAGAGAACTGAGAGAAAGATACTTGTGGTTGTCCTGGTAGACTGGATATTCGGTCACGTAATTGCTCATTAGCAACAGTACTAGATGGTGCAGCAGCACTACAAATAATAACTAGCAAAGAGATCAAAAACAAGTTGATTGATAATAAGAAACTGAAGAATGGAGTAAAGAAAAACAAAGTGTTATCGTTTTTGCTTATTATTGCCATTAGAAGACCTTTTGATGATAAAAGGCTTTGATATGTTTTCTATATATATATATAGAGAGAGAGAGGTCATATATATGTGTGCATCTATCTATATATATGTTTAATACGATCAGGTGAAGTTCCTTTTGGTGCAGCAGAGAGTTGGGTACTAACTAAACGAAAAAGGGTGCTACTATACAAACTCTGTGACTAATTAATTAACGGAGCAGCAAGACTAGGCTCACAAGAGAGAGGTGCTTACAATTGACCGAATTCATCATCTTTAATAATGCATTAAATGTACGTTCACAGAAAGAGTACGTTTATACCGTAGCTGGTAGAAGCTAGGTAAACGACTAAACGTATAGTCGCCTTACAACTAGGAAAAATGGAACTGTTATCTAATTTAACTAATAGAAGTATAGGATTATATATATAAAGTTTAGTATTATGATTATATTTAGTACGAATTGATTTCAAAATAAAAATAAAAATAAATTGATTTCAAGTAATTATTTTAAACATGGTTTAATTAGGGCCCCAAAAACTAATTAGGGGCCTCGTACTAGAGGATAAAAAAGGTCACCCAGACCTAATTTCAATATCCCTTATCCAAATATTTTAGGTAATGACTAATTTATCTTTATTTAATTAGTGTTAATTTTACTTAATTAGTGTTTAACTTCTTGTTCTTTTTTTCAATTTTTTCTTCTTCAATTTTCCCTTAGATTTGCCTTGAAAAGTTGTCATGATATTGAAATGTCATTATTGTAGAGTCGTTACCGTTATTAAACCATAAACTTGTCATCTAACGACACTAAAGAGTCGTTATTGTATCACTGACGACTCTAAAGTGTTGTTATTGGAGAGTCGTTATTGGAACAATAACGACTCTACAGAGACGTCATTGAAACAATAACGAGTCTTTAGTGTCATTACTTTAATGAAGGGTCGTTAATTTAGAATCATTATTTTCTTAGAAGAGTCGTTATTTTAGAAAAAATAAAAAATAAAAAATAAATATTAATAGGGTGACATGTGTCACAATCCTAAGGGTTGGGGTAATCTAGTCTTTTCATCGAATCTAGACACCCATTATCCACCTCCCATGGGTGGGGATAAAAATCTAGGCCCCCTACTTGTTTCTTGGGGCCCCAATTAAACGAGGATTTTAAATACCAAGTTATGGTATCATTATATCTATTCTATGGGTTCTATACGTAAATCTAACCATTTAATAATAAAATTTTATTTTATTTTATTTCTACAGTTTCAAGTTGGTATTAGCAGGTTCGATCCTGACCTGTGCCCATTTATTTATTATTAATCGGCAGTGGTAGCCTTTTATGTTACCTTCCGCTAATCTTTTTTCCGCTTGGTATTAGAATTTTATTCTTTAGGTTTTTCATCCATATTTATTTTATCAACCCCTAATTCTAACCTCGTAGTTGATGTAATCAAATTTTGTTGAAGATGGTGGTGGCATACTCCTCTATTTTGGCCCTATTTTAGAAGTTTTTATCGATGATTCTGATACGTTATGTTGATTGCTTTTGATGATTAGTGGATCCAGTTCTTGATACGGGGGTCTTCCAATCAACTATATTTTTTCTAGGGTTGCGCGATTTTTCGTCCAACTTTTTAGGGGTATTTAACATTTCGTGCCCAACAAATGACCAATGCCTAAGTTTGGTACCTAACATTTAAAAAATTAAGGATTGGTACCTTGACCATAGTGGTTGACTGGTAAGTCAGACTGTTGACTAACGAAGTTAAATTTTCCGTAACTGAACTCTTGTTATTACACTACTAACCTTATAAATCATAACAAAGACATGGGTTCTCCTAACGTCCTGTTAGAAACGTAACACCTATGTTAATCTTAGCCGCCCAAATAAAAATCCTATTTTAATCTTAGCCATTCAAATAAAAAATCATGATTGATGTTTTAATCTTAGCCAACAAACAGCCATGATTATCTAAACATCGCAAATTAATTTTAAAAATATAACCATAACCCTTATCTTCATCTTCCTTTATTTACTGATGGTGTATGGTTTTCTTGGCGGCGGTGGTTCATAACAGATCAAATATCTATCTCCTCCTCATAATCAATCCCACAACACCTCCCTTCACCTCTCTAAAATCTTTTGTAAATAAAATAATCTTCTTTTCAATTTTATTATTTTCATTTCCATCATTTCTCCGTTCTTTTTTTAGGTTTTCGATTCATTGCTGATTTGATAGTGGATGTGGTGGAACTACAATTACAGGTGGTGTTGATGTTTGTTTTTGTGCATGTGGATGGGTTATTTTATGATTTTAATTAAAATATAGATGGGTGTCTGTGATGGAGGTATATAGGATGAGATGTTAGGATGGTCTCCATTAACGGAGGTAGTGAAGTTGTATCACATAAAAGTCCTAGAGAATATTTAATTTCTTATGGACTTATTAACTCTGATTCATGTGGTCGTGAGATACTAATTACATTAACGTTTTTAAGATTGTTCAATGTTTCAATTAGAATGGTATTCATTTTGAATCTTCTGGTGACGAAATTCTGTTGTCTATTTACAATAGCAGGAATGTATAATGGATCACACTTGTTATCACGAACTAACAGTTGGTTAACCTCGTTAAGTAATTAATTTTTATTTATAATTTAAATTATATGCTGATGGAGTAAGTAATAGAGAGTCAAGTCAACGACATGTCTAGGTACCAAGCCTTAATTTTCTAATGTTGGGTACCAAACTTAGGTGTTGGTCATTTGCTGGGTACCAAACGTTAAATAACCCAACTTTTTAAATTCCTATTTTGCAGGGTATTTTTTTTATCGATGGTTCTCATATGCTCCATTAACGGTTATGTGGATTTCCCTGTTTTGGAAGTTCTCCTAATCGTGTTCTTTTTTCATTATTATTTATGGAGACACGCTTTCTTCTTCTACTTCTTGGGTGTTTATTAGCACCGCACTTCGTCAACAAATTTCACGACCAATCTCATGTGGTTTTTCAATCCTCATGAGATTGAGGGAGGGTGTTAGAGTATAGGATTGGTAATGATATATTATATGGAAAGTTTTAGTATTATGATTATATTTAGTCTGAATTGATTTACAAGTAATTATTCTTAAATACCAAATTATGGTATCATTATATATACCTTATGGGTTCTCTATGTAAATCACTTTTTTGTTTGATAATCGAATATTGTATTAATAGATAATAATACGTACAAAAAAAATTACAAGAAAAGAGGTCACGACAACCCCAAAAACTTATTAACTATTTGAATCTATAATATGAAATATTTGGAAATTATACTGAATTTACGGCCTCTCCTCATAACTCGTCCCTTCACCATCACCTAGTACACATCCTTTCTTAGCCATAACATCCGCTACAAAGTTCGCTTCCTGATAGGTGTGCTCAAAACAAATAGAGTCATAATTCTCACAAATAATCAACCATCGCAAACTAACAAACCAATGGATAGAAACTTAGTAAAGGCTTCAACTGCACTTATTGACTCTGTTCTAATCAACACACGCCCCCATCTAACAGCCCATTCAAGCCCCATAATTATACCATAAAGCTCATCTAGCTAGTTTGGTGTCGTTCCCAGCTCAATAGACATATATCACCAATGACACTACAACCAGCATCTCTAGCCAAAACCCCAACACCTGCTATATCCGGGTTACCCCTTGCCGTACCATCACAACATAGCAATAATTCTCTCACCTCTGGTGGCTTCCAAATACATTCAACTGGCTCCAAGGTTTTAAATCGCCTGTGTCTAACACGAAAATAGTCCAAAATGCGAACATCATCATAGTTATTTGTCATATATCCCTTTAAGCCTCACTAAATAGTCTTAAATCAGGTGGATGATTATCTAACAAAAGAATGGATTGTTTGGCTTCTTGTTTTCAAAAGCAGTTTTATTTCTCGTTAACCACAATTCGGATCTGATTACCAAAATAAAAAGCAACTATAGGTCCTTAAGCATTCGACTTCTTCCCTTAGAAGCTTTGTAGGATGTTATAAGATTTGAAAACGTCATCAATTGACCACGCCTGGGCAACAGAACTGCATTGCTACAAGATATGTTCTAAAGACTCTTCCGCTGATTTGCAAAAATAGCATTTAGTAGACAATTTAATTTTGAACCTTTCACGTACCTTATTGATGTGCTGTAAAAAGTGGTAAAAAGATTCGTTGCTCAGATTATTAAGATTGATTTTAGACTTAAGTTCAAACACTAAATCGCAAATAAACAAAGGATAATAATAAGATTAAGAGATACCGAAACTCAGGATTCCACCATTCTTTATATTCATGTATTAATTCTAGACAATTTTAGCTCAAGTGATAAAAGTATTGACTCTGATTCTTTGCCAACAATAAATTTTTAAAATATTAAATGTAAATCATAAGCATGGTGCATCAAACGTACTTAAGATTAAGCATACACCATCAAATAAAATCACAAATAACTAAGAAAAATCATAAATCAATTTAAATTAATACAAAAAGTCATAAAAGAAATATATATATTTACCACAATCATGAATATATGGCTTCCTCCATTGTCCCAGTGTTGGGGTTTAGCTCCTCATGTTGAAAACACAAATAAAAGATTTATTCATTGCTCAAAAGCGTTTACAAAGGTAAAAAGAGAGAGAATAATAAAAGCAGCGAGTTTGCAATGGTTTATGAGCGTTACAAACTCGTTGTTACAAAGCAAGTGTCGCAGAACGAAGATATCCGTTGCTAATGGACTGTTACAAAACTTTTAAAATTTAAGACACTTAGAAAAGGACAGTTCACTACAACCTTATGTTCTTCATGTTCATCTTCCTCAACACCAGCATAAATTTTCTGCAACTCGATTATCACCTTGTTTTCTCCCCCTAACTCTCCATGTTCACTTATGTGACTCCAGTAACCTATTTATACACCACAGGACCTCAAAATAACACGTAATAACTCCAAAAAATCTTTTTTCCTTCCCTGCAGTTTCAGGGGAATATTTTCCTTTTATTTATTTTTCATGCTATTTTCTAGCGTTGACACACTCCGAACACGTTGAATCCTCTTGGAAAAGATGATTGCAAGGAAAGAGTACAACTCTTGTATTGGTGAATCTGTCAAGGATTTAATTCTTTTTCAGAATGACTCAAGGATCGAATTTGCAAATCTTCAACTACAAATGAATCAGCTTATTGATGGTCAGACCAAAATCCTTGAAAATCAAAAGATCTTGATCAGGAATTAGAAGAAACTCATCGTGGACTGTGTCAAAGCTAGGCAGCTTGCCCGCATTGTTGATCGAAAGGTTAATGTTCTAACCCATGAACATGGAGTTTCTACGGTCAAAAGAATCAAGGATATCAGTGATACCTTTTATGATGGAGCTTTTCAAAGGTATGAAGTTATCAAAGAAACTTGATTTTATCTAGGAAACTTCTTATGAGAATTTATTCTTGTGTTTACGAAGGATAACTAGGGTTTGGAATATCCTATATTGTGATTACACATTGCTATTGCCAACAACTTTCATCTTGAAATGTTTTTAGATTTATTTATTTAAACTCTAAAGTTTATTTGGAAGATGATTCTGCAGTATTAATCTTTATTGGTTTTATATATTGCAAATAATGTTATGGGATATGTATGTTTGCGTCCGTTAACTATGATTGTCCCATATATGTCAAAAGTTAAAGTCTATTATGTCATTATTGTTAGAGCATAGCTCGGTTGAACATACCAAGCGTTGGTATGTAAAGTTTGGTTGTCATATTTTAGTGAATCAAAACTCAATTAAAGAGTCGCTTGATTATATACTAGAGACAACTTCGTATAGGTTAGGCTAGAAAGATTAGGATTATGAGACATACAAGTTTTAAAATCGGTTTATTCGTGAACAAATACATTTATATAATAAGGAATGCAATCTTTGCAAACCGTGGCTATATTATTCATGAATTGATTCGAGTGAATCAAAATCGATTTTGCTTCAATTGTGTCTTGTATACTTCTATGAGAATATAAACAATTGAACAACTCTATAACTAGTTTCATTTGAGTCATTTGAACTAGTTGTGATTAAGATGAACAAGGTTGATATGAAAGTGTTCATATGGCTAACTTCAGTTAACTATTGTTGAGCCAACTAAGTGTACACGTTTAGGTACGGTTACCCATATCTAAATATAGGTACATTTCATTTGTGTGTAACAAGCTAAGTTCGATCTAACGGTTGAAAGATATTAGCTTGATTCTAATCAGGTTTTCATGTAACGGTGAATATTGAATGCTTTGTTACCAAGGTAACATTGATTGCAAACCCTGATTTCAAGACTATATAAGGGAGAACTCTAGCAACTGGGAAACCTAATCCCCACATCTCATGTGTGATACTAGTTGTGACTAGAGTCGATTCTCCTTTAACCTAGGTTTTTCTAAAACCATTATAGGTTAACGACTTAAAGACTTCATTGGGATTCTGAAGCCAGACCCAACTATTTTCTCTGTAGTTGCGTGTTCTGATCTTACTTTGTTCTATCGTATTGAGTACTATCTTCTCTAAGATTTGATCAAGATTCAATCTACGATAGGTAAGATAAAAAGTAGTCACAAACATGCATCTTCGTCTCATCGTTTGTGATTCCATAATATCTTGTTCCGCTTCCATACGGTTAAGATCATTATGGGGTGATTGATATTACTAGGCTGTTCTTCGGGAATATAAGTCCGGTGTATCAATTGGTTCATGTTCACCTTGATTTATCAAAATTCGGAACAAAAACTCGTAGGTATTTCTGTGGGAGACATATTTATCTATTCAATAGACTTTTCTGTGTGAGACATATTTGTTTATCAAGCCTTCGACTTTGGGTCGTAGCAACTCTTAGTTGTGGGTGAGATCAACTAAGGGAATCAAGTGCGTAGAGTCCTACTGGGATTCAGAGGCGTAAGGAACGCGACTGTAACTTAATCATTATGAGATTGGTTAGGGCTCAACTACATTCCAGTCCGAAATAACTTGTAGTAGGCTAGAGTATGTAGCGGCTTAATACAGTGTGATGTTCAAATCTGGACTAGGTCCCGAGGGTTTTCTGTATTTGCGGTTTCCTCGTTAAAAAAAATTATGGTGTCTGTGTTATTTCTTTTTCGCATTATATTTTCTATATAATTGAAATATCACAGGTTGTGCGTAGTTCAATCAATTAGATTTTTCAACCTTTGGTTGTTGATATAAATTGATTGACACTTGAGCATTGGTCTTTGGTACCGTTCAAGTTGTTTCTCATATTAATCAGGCTCGCGGATTTCTATCCGTTTGATTTGCTGATTACATTGAGAAACAGAGATATAACTCTTGGATGTATTTTCCTTAATTGATTCTGACTGTATAGTTGATTCTCTTGGAAATATATTGGAGTTAGTCCATACAGATTGCCGAAACTAAATATTGGGTGTAGTTGTTTGACCCCCGCTTTTTCAACATCATGTACAAAGTCGTGACGAAACTTGAACCCAGCGTCTTTAGCACAATAGAGCGCGTGGTCACCAAAAATATCCATGGGCCTATTGCAACTAGAGCATAAACCATCCTTGACGAACAAAGGAATACCAAGTCGATAGCAAACTACTTCTCGAAACTGTCTGGGCCCAAGGCATTGATCAAGCCCGCTAATAGGAACATCCAAAAGATAATCTTGAGCATGCTTAACCTGATTATATTATACATAATGGAATCTCTTGCAGACATTGAAAATTGGACGGGGATTTTCTTCTTGACTGCATCAAAATAAGTGACTGTCAGGGAATGCATAGAAGGAGGGGCAGTATCATCGACACAATAGTTAGAAGGTAATCCACATACCTGAATAAAGTTATGAAGAGCCGACTGATAAGCAGAGTTTTTATCAGTTGAGTATAAGCTACCCAGTATCACTTTTTGTACCGAAGTAGTTTGACTCTGTGAGGCAAGGTAACAGTTATCACGGGTGTCCGCCATAGTGTAAATGCCTGGGCCACCATCTTTGATAGGCAAGGTAGCTAGTCTATGTTGCAGTGGCCCGAAACCAGCACCATCTCATGTAACTAAAATCCTCAAATACTGGAGTAAATGATCATCAAAAAGATTAGTAGCTTGTTGTAAAGCTGCCGGGTCGGTAGTACGCATTGCAAAGTATAATCTGGACACGCAATGCAATTGCGAAGTAATAACATCTCACTTTGAGGGTCCTTGATTTTTTTGATTGCAGACATTAGTTGAACGGTCTTATTCATCCTATCCAACATCATGTCGCTTATAAAATTCAAGTCCAGACTTACAGGTCCCCCTAAAAGTTTGACGCCATTAACCGGTCTACCAATATCATATGGGGGAAAACACCATCAAAAATGCTACCGGATCGGTCGAAGGCCAAAAGACTTCAATTTTCTTAATATTGAGATGCAATCCCCTACTAGGTCCTTCAGACTCTATTATGCTCAACGCTTTGGCCACCTCAAGCGTGTCCCCAATAATTGTGCCATCATCAGGATACCACGCGTGTAAATCCAACTTGCAACGAGAAGCAATAAACTTCACAAGAGGATGAAGTGTCAGTGCAAACAAAAGGGGACCAAGCGGATCACCTTGTTGAACCCCGAGTGCGGAGGATAAAATATGTTGGTCATAATAAAGTCTTGCAGGCTTGGCATAACAGAATTCTACCCAACGAGAAATACCTGGACAATGAAGTCGGGCGTTCTTGATGAGATGGGTTATGTACACCATGTTGAACGCATTAGAGAAGTCAATAAGCAACATTGACATCTTATTTTAATGCCCTTTCAACTCCAGCAAACTGTTAACCGCATGTAGAATACTCTCTCCCCCAACCGGCACACCAACACCAAATTGATGATCTCCTAAGTAAGAAGAAGTGGTCTTTCCGACGGAGTAGGCAACCACTTCAGAGACCAAACGACGCCATATAGTTCCAACCGCAATAGGCTTGATCCCACCATCCGGCTTAAGCAATGGGGTAATTTATATTTTTGTTAATTTGATTTGAAAATAATAGTTAAAATTCATTTTAATTGATAATAATACCAATTATAAAAATTATTTATATAATTATATGATAATTCTTCGGGTTGGGTGGGTTGCTCGGATTAGAGATATTTGTGCCCATGCTTGCCCAAATTTAACTCGGGTTTATAAGGTTTGTGCCCACGCTTTCCCAAAGTTTTGAAATTCATTGTCCATTCCCGCCCAACGTTCGGGTTGGGCATGGGTTAGGTGGGTTGACCTAACCCAAGTCCCACCCCTAAGATTATAGCACTAGTTCCTCGTCTTTGGAGGATACAATCAAACTATTGAAAAGTAGTCTTTTTTATGATCCTTATATTCCTATTCCTCCTCTAGAAGAGTCCCTCAGGGAGTTAGCTGAGTCGACACGTAAGTTAGCTGAGATGAATAGCGTAGTTATGGACGAAAGAATTGCAACAATGAGTGAACCTTATTTAGAAGATACCCTCAAGCAGATTGCTGACACGAACGAAAAAATTTCTCTAAGTAACCTGAATTTCCAACACAGTGTTCCCAGTTTCACCCTTGAAAATAAGGATAGTTACTATTAACCTAATCAAGATGATGAGGTTAGAACTGGAGACACTACTTTAGATGAGGTTCAACCATTTTCATGTTATTATAATGATCAGGAAATTATTACTCTAGTTGAGCTTCATAATGATAATATTATTTCTGGTTCAGATCCTAATAATTTTAACGATTATTCACCTATTCAAAAGGATGAGGATTTGACTAGAGATACCACCTTTTTAGATGACGTAGTTCGTGATCCTTTATCCTGCAGTGTGTTGGATAATCCAATATTTGATGTACCTATCAGTGAATCGGGAGGAAGTAACTATGGTTAGTACCTTAGTTAATGAGACTTTACTAGAAAATTTCTTTGATAATACTTTATATGATTGTGATGATGGTTTATAGGAAAGAGTTTACTAGGAGAAGATTGTTTTAGATTCTAGGAATTTAGAAACACTAGTCTTAGGAGAAGATAAACTCATAGAGATAAGTGAGGATTCTGATTGTAACTTAGAAAAACCAATTGACCATTTTCAGAAATTAGAAAAATTGTGACTAGTCTATCTAGAGACACTGAAAACTCTAAGTTTGGGGGTGATTATCATTCTCCGTGTGCCTTACCTTTAACTCTCAGAAAGTTCCCTTGCGCGGGACTTGACATATGTGCCTCAACCATTTTTACAAGATTATCTTCATACATGTTTTCCCGAACCTAATGATGTTCAAAAACAAGCTCAATTGTTAGAAACCCATCCTATGGTTGATGTGGTTAACCTAGGCTATGATACCAAGATTGACTTTGTTTTCGCATTAAATTTTTTTTTTCCAATTGTGGGAACTTATGAGTTTCAAATGTGTCAGTCATTAAGCTTTGAGACTAAGCCTAAATTTTTTGAGAGATTAGAATTGACACATTTTCTTAAGAACGACACCACTTTCACTATGGTCTACTGTGTGAGTCAAATATGATTGACTTAGAGGATCCCCAATTATTCAGGTTATTGTTATGTGCTTCTAAGTTCTTAGTTAAGGATTTCCAGACTCTACAACTTGATCTTCAATCCTACCTTTGAGGAAATCCAGTCCATGAAAATATTTTATTTAGACCCTTATAGAGCCTGAACCTGAACCACAACTAGATGTAGTTGTCTTAAACAAAAAATTAGATAAGGTCATGTTCGTATCTTCTTGGTCTATTGCAATTTCCTCTTCTTTTTGGTAACACTTTTTGATCCAGATGACCCACAGTTATTCCGGTCACTGCTATATGATTTTACGAGGTGACTAATCCTATCCTAGTCTTGATGAAGACTTTAAACTTAGCACTTGCTGGGAGGTAACCCATGTTTTCGGTACTCTGGTAATATCATTCCCCACTTCCTTTAAGTAGTAACAATTTCTCCTTGTTCATGTTTTTAATTTCATCTTTAGAACATCGAGGACAATGTTAGATTTAAGTGTGGGGGAGTGGTTAACTATTTAAATTTTTTTATAGGTA
This sequence comes from Papaver atlanticum, assembly GCA_023531105.1. Taxonomy (NCBI): domain Eukaryota; kingdom Viridiplantae; phylum Streptophyta; class Magnoliopsida; order Ranunculales; family Papaveraceae; genus Papaver; species Papaver atlanticum. Next base: position 12,583,858 of record JAJJMB010011095.1, read on the forward strand.
TTTTCTCGCATGTTATGATCAGCTGTTGAGCGGGTCTATTTTTGGGTATTTTCTTGCATGATCAGCTGTTGAGCGGGTTGAGCGGGTCTTAAGGTTTTTCTTATGATCAGCTGTTGATCGGGTCTATTTTCTGTTTTGCTCGAGGACTAGCAAAATGTAAGTGTGGGGGAATTTGATAAGCACGTACGTGCGACGCATTTCACCCATAACTACATTAGCTAGGACTAATTTTATTACTAATAAACTTGTTTTAAGTCTTTTGAAGGAAATAAGCTCTTGTGGAAAAATGGGCTCGAAAAGTTGATAAAGGCACCCGAAGGACAGCTGCTAAACAAACCCTCATTTTGGATAACATGCACCCAGTTGATAAGGGGCGACCTCTTTATTATTTACAACCACCTACTATTCGCATCCCATTTCAGGATAGGGGAATTCAAATTCATCGTTTGAAAAGCAGCTTTTGGTGGGAAAAATCATTTTGAAAACCCGATTTCACCTGTGAAGATTTATGGAGATATTTAGTGAGATTTTGTGTCGGAAATAGGTTGGGATTATCCTGTCTTTCCTAAACAGGGTAGGTATGAGTCACATAATCGAAAATAAAGGAGTTATAACTGACTTTTGAGAAAATAGGGAACATGGGAATTTATCGTAATTTCTCACTCTCTCCCGAGATTTCTGTGCACAGATGTGGCTGGATAGAGTTGGAAGTAATCAAGATACGTGTAGGGAGTGTGTAAGCAACAATTAAACGCGTGAAGAAGAGAAATAAGGAAACAATTCCGTAAATATGGCATAATATTAAAAAAGAAATAAGGAAATAATTCCCTAAATATGGCAAAATATTATTCTGAAATAAAGAGGATGATTCAGAGTTATTGCGAAGGGGGATGGAGAGTTATTGCTTAGCCCTTTTGTGTATAAAAAGGTTTTTCGGGGGTCAGAGAAGGGGGATGGAGTTAGGGGAGGAACCAGAGCGAGAAAATAGAGATGCAGAGCAATTCTTCTGCTGCTGCATGAGGAAGAACATGAAGAACATTTTGTTGTCAAGAACAGTCGTTGTTTAGTGTCTATATTTCAAGTTCTATAATAGTACATTAGCAACGCATATCTTCGGTTCGCCACACTTGCTTTGTAACAGCGAGTTTGTAACGCCCATACACCGTTGCAAACTCACTGCTTTTATTATTTTTTACATTTTCACCATTGTAAGCACTTTTTGAGCAATAAAAAAATATATTTTGAGAGTGTCTACAACATGAGGAGATAAAACCCCAATACTGGGACAACTGAGGAAGATGGATTTCATCCCTGTGGTAGTTTAATTATTCTTTATTTACTTTTTGCACTGATTTTTATTGATTTATAATTTCTATTAATTACTTGTTATTTTGTTTGATGACGCATGCTTAGTTCTAGGTAATTTTGATACGCCATGCTTGCAATATACAACCAATTTTTTTATGGAATCTACCTATGGCAAATAATTAGAGTTGATATCTCTTTTGTTTGAGCTATAATTGCCTAGGATTAATTTCTGAACCAGTAAATTTATTTACAGAATTGAAGATTCCGTAGAATTGAAGATTGATTTTGAAGATTTGAAGATCGATTTGACGATTCAAAGATTATGAAGATTTGATTTACAGAGATTGATTTGATTTCTGGTGAGTTTTCATTAATCTCTGTAAATCATCTTTTTGTTCTTCGATTTTTTTTTGTAGAAAGAATGAATCCTGTTTTTTTTGTTCATAATAATGGAGTTTTGTTGTGTGTCCATTTTATAGAATGAACTCTATTCTAGGTTTGAATTAGATTGTTTTTTATTAGGTGTTCATTTTCAATAATGAACCTTGTTTTCAAAAGAATGAACTTTGTTCATAATAATGAAGTTTTGTTGTGTGTTCATTTTAAAGAATGAACTCTGTTCTAGATTTGAATTTGTTTGTTTTTGTTTGTTTTTTCATTTTAAAAAGTGAGCTCTGTTTTTTATCATAATAATGAACTTTAATTAGGTTTTGTTGTGTGTTCATATTTAAGAATGAACTCTGGTGTGGATTTGAATTAGTTGTCTTTGATTGGATGTTCATTTGAAAGAATGAACTCTTTTTGTTTTAGAATAATCAACTTTTTATTATGTGTTCACTTTGAAAGTTAAGATTTTATTAGGTGTTCACTTTTCATTGAATATAATGAACTTATATTGTTATGCACTTTTTTAAAGTTGTTTTTGAAGTACAGAGTTTCATTAAACAGAATGAACTCAAATCAACAAAAGTATTACCAACACCTGATAGTTCATCAAACAGAATGGACTCCCACAAGAAGCTCAGAGTTCATCAAAGAGCATGAACTTAAATCCACATAAGATGATGAATTGTTATAAACAACTAGGAAATCAAGAGTTCACCAGAGAGAATGAACTCAAATCTACATAATCATGTCCAATGCCTGATAGTTCATCAAATAAAAATAACCTCATGTACAAAAATAAGTAGGAAGTTCAGAGTTCATCAGAGAGCATGAACTCAAATAATTATGTGAATAGAAGAGCTACGAAAATTAATTATGAAACAATACGGAAGGGTATTTTGGTCCATTTGATATTTTCAAGTAATTATGGACCAAACAGAAAATACTTTTTGTCGCTGGACCAAACTGTTGTGGTACCGACTATAAATTGATCAAACGATAATTTCCCCTATTTCTAACGCCTGAGCTATGTCCTTTTATGAATAAACCCTTTAGTTGGGTCCCTTAACTCCTACAACCAAGATGTTTCCATCAACTTAAATTGGTTAGTGTTATCCTCAATTGGCACAAGTTTATATTCTCTGTAGTTTCATAATGCAACTAAAAGTTTCTCCATACCCCCATACTTAAATCTAACATTGTCCTCAATTTTCAAAAGATGAAATTAAAAGCACGGGGAGAAACCGTTACCAATTGAAGGAAAGGGAAAAGGAAAGATATTACCGAGTCGCATGAGCATGGATTACCTCCCTGTGAGTGCTAAGTTTAAAGTCTTCAGACAGACATCAAATATCATAGAATGGCTAGTCACCTTTCAAATTTATATACCAATACCTCAAATAATTGGGGGTCAACAATACCAAATAGAGCTGACAAAAATATGAGACACCTGCACTGGATCATACAAATAAACAAACTGAGAACAAACTTATCTAGGGTTTTTAAGGTTTCATTCAAGACAACTAGATTTATCAGGGGTGCCTATTTAGGTTCCACAAGTTCACCTGAACGACGGGTCTCTAATAGTTGGATTTTCTCATAAACAGTATCAGGAAGATCGGGTAGTAGAGTCTGAAGAAACATAAGTAACACCTTAGACGCACAAAAATTGAGTCCCAAGTTAGGGACTTCAAATAGGGATACTTGACGATAATAAGAATCATCACCACCGCCAAACTTAGGGTAATCAGTACTCTCAGATAGACCCAAAACTATTGCTTGAATCTCAGGGTCCTTAGAGTATGCAAAATACTCGAGAGTTTCTTCAAGAGACTGGTCCCACATCTGATTTAAGAGAATGCTATCATCAAATCCATCTAAGGAATCACCAAATACAATGTCATGCAAATGATCCTGAACTAAAGTGTTAATCATATTTACTTCTTCTAAATCGTCGATATCAGAAGGTTGTCTAGTAACATTAAAGACATTTATTTCAGTAGTCATATTACCGAAAGACATGTTCACAAGTCCAGTTCTACAGTTGATGACAACATTTGATGTGGCTAAAAATGGGCCACCTAAAATTCCTGGTATTTGAGCATTTTGGTCCTGAACAAGCTGGGTATCTAGAATAATTAAATCCACTGGATAGATGAACCTATCAACCTCAATAAGAACATCCTATATGATACCTCGAGGGACTTTGACAGACTTTATATGCTAACTGCATTTTCATTTCGGTCGGCTTCAACTTACCAAGACCTAGATGGGGGTACATGTTAGAGCACTGCTCGGTCGAACTCGCAAGCGTTGCTATCTCAAGCTTGTTTGTCAAGTTTAGGTGATCAAAACTATAATTATTGATTTCTAGTCTACCTATAGCTTGGTCTCGGATTAGGATAAAATGTGTAGTTGAGCTTTAGACTTCACGGCGTTCATCGATTGAAGACGAAGATCTACTGAGGAGAGCTTAGAGGAACTTCATCAACAAAAGGTATGTGGATACTAAAACTTATCTATCACTCAAAAGTCTATTCTATTCTATCTCCTAATGAGACTAAGTCGTATAGCTATATAGACTTTTACATTATACACATTTGATATTTCGAGCTGAGTTTAACTCGCTTATATCTTTCTCAAAATATTTGTTGGAGAGCTTTTTGCTTTAACTACGTTCATCATTATTCTTGACGAATTTAGTTGGAAACAATTTATTTGTTGGAAACTAAATAATGAGTTAAAAGATGATCATGTGAAAATCGCCTTGTAACATCTTACATGATTTGTGTGAGACAGTAATTTGATATAGACTCGGAATATTTCGTATTGATCATTCGATCACTTTAAAATTACTTATCAGCTAATAGTTTGTGTGAGACAACTATTGTCGTCTTCTAAGGATGTTTCAATGATTTAAATGGGAGTTTAGAACAAATAACCATTTTCTGGATATAGCACAGTATGCATAACAGTATGCAAACTGTTGTAATACGATTGAGGTCCGAGAACCAAGTTTGCGTACCAGTAAGCGAACGGTTTTAACTATGAAAATCTGGGAACCATACCCGTTTGTGAACTGTCGGACGGGACCAAAGTCCGGAACTCTAGTTTGCGTACCCATTTGTATACTGAGTTGGTTTAAGTTCTAAAATCGGTTAAGTATGATTTCATACTCATGAACAAATACATTTATAAAATAAGGAATGCAATCTTTGCAAACCGTGGATAAATTGTTCATGAACTGATTCTCTTGAATCAATTCGATTTTGTTTCAATTGTGTCTTGTATACTTCTATGAGAATATAAACAATTGAACAACTCTATGAGTAACACAATTAGATTCATTTGATTATCATTTGATATAGAAGTGTTAGATGAATGTGGTTAATACAAAAGTGTTCATATGGCTAACTTCGATTAACTGTTATTGAGCCAACTCAATATACACGTTTAGGTACGGTTGCCCATATCTAAATGAAGGTATATTTCATTTGTGTGTAACAATCTAAGACCATCTAACGGTGGAGAGATATTGCTTTGGTTTTAAGCAAACTTAGCTTGAGTCTTAAATCAGGATTTCATCCAACGGTGAATATTGATTGCTTTGTTTCAAAGCTATCAAACCCTGATTTAAAGACTATATAAGGGAGAACTCTTGCAACTGGAAAACCTAATCTCCACACCTTCTATGTGATAATAGTTGCGACTAGAGTCGATTCTCCTTTAACCTAGTTTTTTCCTAAAACCATTATAGGTTAACGACTTAAAGACTTCATTGGGATTCTGAAGCCAGACCCAACTATTTTCTCTGTAGTTGCATGTTCTAATCTTACTTGTTCTATCGTGTTGAGTACTATCTTCTCTAAGATTTGCTCGAGATTTATCTTCGATAGGTAAGATATAAAAAGTAATCACAGAGATCTTCGTCTCATTTTTTGTGATTCCATAATAACTTGTTCTACTACCATATAGTTAAGTTATTGTGAGGTGATTGATATTTCTAGGCTGTTCTTCGGGAATATAAGACCGGATTATCAATTGGTTCCTGTTCACCTTGATTTATCAAAAGACGGAACAAAACTTCATAGGTATTTCTGTGGGAGACAGATTTATCTATCAGAATAGACTTTTCTGTGGGAGACAGATTTGTTTATAAAGTCTTCGACTTTGGGTCGTAGCAACTCTTAGTTGTGGGTAAGATTATCTAAGGGAATCAAGTGCATAGAGTCCTGCTGGGATTCAGAGGTATAAGGAACGCGACTGTACCTTTATCGGTGTGAGTCATTGTTAGGGCTAAACTACATTCCAGTCTGAAGTTAACTTGTAATAGGCTAGTGTCTGTAGCGGCTTAATACAGTGTGGTGTTCAAATTTGGACTAGGTCCCGGAGTTTTTCTACATTTGCGGTTTCCTCTCTAACAAAACTTCTGGTGTCTGTGTTATTTCTTTTCCGCATTATATTTTCTATATAATTGAAATATCACAGGTTGTGCGTATTCAATCAATTGGTAAATCCAACCTTTGGTTTTTATTGAAATTGATTGACACTTGAATATTGGTGTTTGGTACCGTTCAAGTTATTTATCATAATAATTAGGCTCACGGACTCTGTCTGTTTGATTTGCTATTACATTGAGAAACAGAGATATAACTCTTGGATATATTTCCTTGATTGAGTCTTACTGTCTAGTTGATTCTCTTGGAATTATATTGGAGTTAGTCCATACAGATTTCCTAACGAAATATTGGGTGTGGTTCTTAGACCCCCACTTTTTCAATTGGTATCACAGCAGGCAAACACGTTTAAGACCTCATAAGTCTTTGTTTGTAGCAATCTGACTCTATGGACAATAATGCTCTTTTAAACACATCACCAGATCCAGGGGACTCAGGAGTTTCTTCCATGACTAATTTTATTAAATCTGTAGAAGATATTCTCTCTCGGCCTTCTCCATGTCTAAAATCCCTTGAATTGTTTCCAGGAATTGAAGAACAACTTGAAGGTTTATCTTTTGATGTTGGGGTTTATCTCTAGAAAGGACAAAACTCTCTTGATAAACTAAACCAAGTTATAATGAGTAATCTTCATGTTGAGGTTGATATTGCAATCCAAAAGCTTGTAATGAACTGGATAATGAGTCTAAATCTCATCTATCATATTGTTTCATCTCAGATCATGACTCAATTCATCAGTCAAATCCTGTTACGCCTTATCAAGATAATGATATTGCCGTCTCTTGCGAGAATGTTAGGATGTCTCTTTTTATCAAAATAGTTTCCCTATGCAGTACTAAACATTATATGCAGAGCCTGTTTTTTATAAGTGGTAAAAACAAGAAATCAGTAACACAAATCCATTTTTGTTCTTTTAAAGTTCTTTGAAAAACTTGTAAAAACAGACTTTTGGGTGTCTCTCAAAACTGTTGGATGCAAAAGTTGTTGGAAAGAAACTCTTTCTTGGTGTCATGTTGTGCAAAGGGTACTTTTTACTGTGTCTTCTTGACCATTACAGAGAATTGCTCAAGATATTTTTTTTCAAAAAATTCTCATTTATATTTTGATTCTCCATGAGCATAAATTCTTGCTTATCAAAACATAGTGTAGCATAAACCAAACATGCCCTTGTTTGCACTCGTGCGGTTCATGTACGTTGAACTTGTAACCTTTATGTTGTTGAACCGTGTTCCCAAACATACAATAGCCGGTTCAGGTTCCTATCCATCTACACATAAAAAGAGAAAGAACTCTTCTTGTTCTTTTCACCCTTCTTCTCAACAGTTCGAGAACGAAAGAGAAAAACCCAAAGTTCATGTTCCATCGTCCACCTCTCTCTCTTCTCTTAACCTTTTTGTGTTGGTTTGAACAATTGAAATCAGGAGAAGCTTCTTTGCATTGGGTGAAAAACCGTTTTCAATATACTCATCATTTTGGAACTTCACCATTAACGACAGTTCGTGTACCAAGTAAGTTTTTCACCTTATTTTGAGTTTCCTTTTCAACAATGGCATCTAGGAATAGGTTATTTGAACTATGTGATTGATCAAAAACATTCAATCACCATTCATGGGTTTAACGGTTCTACCAAACACAAGTTCGGTTCTACCTCCAAGTGGCTACTAGGATCGGTCACAATAGTTTCCAAAACTTTGTTAACTAAGTACCAGGATCGGTTACCACTATTTATGGTACTTACTTGTGATCGGTTGCACAAGTTATAGGATCGGTTGTACCAATAACTAAAACTTGTTAACCTACTACAAGGATCGATTACACATCTTGTGATTAGTCCTAACCAAGTTCTAGGATCGGTTACCCAATGACTAGGAATGGTCACACCAATTACAAATATCGATCATACCATCTCAGGTGATTACTTAAGATTGGTTTAACTAATAAAAGTCATACCGACATATAAGTCAGGCATTGTGAATAGTTTTACCAAGATACATAAACAAGTTATGAGCGGTTATACTAAACACACATATTGGTAATCCAAAGATTTGCAATGAATAACAATACCAATAAGCCTAGCGATTTCCCTTTCGATTCATAAACCAAATTTATGAATTGTACTTCCTTTAAACGAATGTAAAACATTGTTTCCTAGGACGAAATCTTTACCCATACCCATACACATAATCACAATAGCATTCATACGATTATGTCGATGTCTTATATACGAAGTTCAAAAGATAGGCGTTATACTTCGTATTATAATTCCTTAATACTACGACTAACTAGAGTATAATCATTTACAGCTTCGCAGTTATGTTTTCAATACAGCACGACTTGAAAGATACGTTAGGAATGAAACAGTTCAAGTCAAAATATTACTAACCTCAAGAGGAAAGATGATGTCGTCATTGTAATTCTTTACTTCTTCACATTCTTCAAGTCTTCGAGTAATACTTGTATGTCTCATATCCTAATAACTTTCTAGTTAACCTATACGAAGTGGACTCTAGTAAATAATCAAGCGACTCTTTAAATGAGTTTTGGTTCACTAAAATATGACAACCAAACTTGACATACCAACGCTTGGTGGGTTCAACCGGGCTATGCTCTAACAGGTTGATTTGTGGTAAGAGTTCGGGTGCTCAAGTTAGTGGTGATACTTATTATGATTCCAGTTTGCGAACTAGGTTTGTTAGCAAAGAGGCTCGCGACCACTATTTGGAATATAGTAAGAAACTGCCTATTATCGAAAGATACTATGATTCAACAAAAATTAGTGTAGAGCATCTCTCTAGGTTTTTTAGGGGTTTTATATGGGAATAATTCAACAACCTATGGGAACTTCTCATATTGAAATGACTGCCCAGTTTTATGCAAATTTACATGAACCAGACTCTGTCAACTGCACTTTTAAGACTATTGTGAGGAATGAAATCATTTTGGTGAATCATCAAGTTATTTCTGAGCTCTTGAACTTGACCCGGGTTGGTAACTTCCAATTCCCACCTCCTGAGCATGAAAGGTTGTCTCCAAACGTGCTGCCGAATCGTCTTCTTAATAAATACGTTTCTTGGAAAGATGGCAAGATTGATGTTCATGGTGTTGAGTTGTTTCTTAAATTTGCTGGAAAACTGGTTGTGGAGAACATGATGCCGAGTACAATTGAAAAAATGCTATGGACCATGTCTCTTGCTGAATTGGTATGTTACATTGTTGAAGGGAAAGACATTGATTTCTGTAGTCTTATCATTCGTCAGATGATAAGTGTAAAACAGACTTCTAAGAAGACTCCAGGATTTCCTTGTCTCATTTCAAGGATGAAAATGCGGGGGTCTAACAACCACACCCCACAATTCATTTGGCAATCTGAGAGGACTTACTCCAATATACTTTTCTAGAGAATCAACTAGACAGTCAGACTCAATCTAGAGTAAAATATATCAAGGAGTTTAGTATCTCTGTTTCACAATGTAATCAGCAAATCAAACAGATAGAAATCCACGATCCTAATTATTATGTGAAACAACTTGAACGGTACCAAAGACCAATGTTCAAGTGTCAATCAATTTAAATAACCAACCAAAGGTTGGATATTCTAATTGATTAATCTTAATGCACAACCTGTGATATTTCAATTATATAACAAAATATAATGCGAAAAAGAAATAACACAGACACCAGAATTTTGTTAACGAGGAAAACCGCAAATGCAGAAAAACCCCGGGACCTAGTCCAGTTTGAACACCACACTATATTAAGCCGCTACAGACTCTAGCCTACTACCAATTAACTTCGGACTGGACTGTATTTGAACCCTAATCAATCTCACACTGATTCAAGGTACAGTTGCGTTCCTTACGTCTCTGATCCAAGCAGGATACTACGCACTTGATTCCCTTAGCTGATCTCACCCACAACTAAGAGTTGCTACGACCCAAAGTCGAAGACTTGATAAACAAATCTGTCTCACATAGAAAAGTCTATAGATTGAATAAATCTATCTCCCACAGAAATACCCAAGAGTTTTTGTTCCGTATTTTGATAAATCAAGGTGAACATGAACCAATTGATGAACCAGACTTATATTCCCGAAGAACAGCCTAGTATTATCAATCACCTCACAATAATTTTAATCGACTAGCGAAACAAGATATTGTGGAATCACAAACGATGAGACGAAGATGTTTGTGATTACTTTTATCTTTCATATCGGAGAAATTAATCTCGAGTCAATTATTTCAATTGTACTTAATACGATAGAATCGGGCAAGATCAGAACACGCAACTACAAAGAAAATAGTTGGGTCTGGCTTCACAATCCCAATGAAGTCTTTGAAGTCGTTAACCTACAGGGTCTCGAAGAAACCTAAGGTTAAAGGAGAATCGGCTCTAGTTGATGCAACTAGTAACACACATGAGGTGTGGGGATTAGGTTTCCCAGTTGCTAGAGTTCTCCTTTATATAATTTTCAAATCAGGGTTTGCAATCCAAGTTACCTTGGTAACAAAGCATTCAATATTCACCGTTAGATGAAAAACCTGATTCAACCAAGCTAATATCTTTCAACCATTAGGTCGAACTTAGCTTGTTACACACAAATGAAATGTACCCTCATTTAGGTTTATGTAACCGTACCCAAACGTGTACACCATGTTGGCTCACAAATAGTTAACCGAAGTTAGACATATGATTACTCTCATATCAACCTTATTCATCTAAACCATAACTAGTTCAAATGACTCAAATGAAACTAGTTAAAGAGCCGTTCAATTGCCATATTCTTATAAAAGTATACAAGAACACAATTGAAGCAAAATCGATTTGATTCACTCGAATCAATACATGAACATTATAGCCACGGTTTGCAAAGATTGCATTCCTTATTTTATAAATGTTTAAGTTCATGTACACAACCGATTTTAGAAAGTAATCAACTCAAGTATGCAAACGGGTACGCATACTTAAGTAGCCGGACCGAGTTTGGTTACGCCAGTACGCATACGGGTGTGCATACCTATTCACACTTCCAAACTCCAACAGAAATTCACGGACGTGAGACTTCCGCCAGTATGCGTACGGGTACGCATACTTTTCCAGACATCCAACAACCACCAGTACGCGTACGGGTACGCATACTTTAGGTTCCCGGTTTTGGACTTATACACAAATGTGATAACACACTATGTTTATATCCAAACATGGTTACATGATTCTAAGCTCTTTATTTCAATCATTGGAACTTTCTTAGAGGATGACAATAGCCGTTTTCACACACTATTAGCATCAAAGCAATTTTAAAGATATTGAAATAATCATAACGAAACATTCCAAGACTACACCAAATGATTGTATCACACAAACCTATAAGATGTTACTCGACAATTTTCACATGATATAAGATGAACTTGGTCGAAGCTAAAGCTTGCCAACACATATTTCGAGAAATATGTAAGCGAGATAAACTCAGCTCAAAATCTCAAATGTGTATATAGAAAACTATATCTTAATACGACTTATGTCTCAATATAGGAGATTGAGTAGAAATAGACTTTCCAAGTGATAGATGAGTTTCAGTCTCCACATAACTTTTGTTGATGAAGTTCCACAAGCTCCCCTTAGTAGTTCTTCGTCTTCAAATGATGAACGTCGTGAAGTCTAAGCTCAACTACACAATCTATGTCCTAGTCCGAGACATCTATAAATAGGCTAGAAATCAAGACTTATCGTTTTGATCATTAACATTGACAAACATGCTTGAGATAGCAACGCATGCGAGTTCGACCGAGCAGTGCTCTAACAATCTCCCCCTTTGTCAATTTTAGTGACAAAACTATCAATACATATGGATTACAAAATAAATAAAATTTGTAGCTTCTCATCCAAATGCTTGATCTCCTTGGCATCTTCAACACGACTCGAAATCTTTGTCACTTCCAAGTACTCCATGATTCTAAACGTGTTCAACTCAGCATCATAGTTGTTGAAGATCCGTAGCGATAACAATGAGGAAACAAACGCTTTCGATCATTGTTATACAGTGTCATAGTATTATTACACATCATCAAAGTTCAATTGTATCACAACTTTGACAATAATACTATGGTGATATGTATCACTCCCCCTTAGTCAATACTTCATCTCGACATGAAAACCACTCCCCCTTACATAATGATCCGTAAACCATATGTATTTGTTGTATGAAACTACATATTAATTCTCCCCCTTTTTGTCAATATAAATTGGCAAAGGTACGAAAACTAGTGGGATCCTCATTAGAGTTTCATAGAGATACTTCATGACCAAAAGAGAGTAACATACCAACTTATTTAGATGCAATCATAAAGCCGAAGATAAATGCATTCATCAAGGAGTTTATAAAGATACAAGCTAACCCCTATAAAATTCCACAGCCGCACTCCCCGCAAAGATTTGGAAATAAAGCACAAGTTCAAAAAACTCTCCCCCATAAAATGTCATTCCCGAAAGAACAACAAAGGCGACCTTGCTTTTACAAGAAAAGAAGGATTTCTTTGGACATAACCAAATCACATGAAAACATGGATTTGAATCCAAAAAAACTCAATTGAATCAACCACAAAAATGATCAATTCAATTGGTCATGCTCAACATAAGAGAACTTACAGAGAAACACAGTATATGCACAAAAAAATGTGGATCGGAGATCGAACAATACTGCGGAATACACAAGGATTCATTCTATTTTTCATCACTATTTGCACAATGACATATAATAGACTTAATCCTTGTAAACAAAAGTTTTATCCTTTCTTCCATCAAAATAATGACATAAAAGGCTTTAACTTTTGTTTGTCAAAAGTTCATTCTATCTTTTATCAGTACTTTCATACCGACATAATAGAGATAACTTTTTAACAAGTATAGGACAGTCACAGGTTCACGGACGTAAACAACATATCCCATAACAATTTGCAATATATAAAATCATAAAGATTAAAATTGCAAAAAAAATCATCTTTCGAATAACTTAGAATTTAAATAAATAAATCTAAAAACATTGAAGATGAAAACGTTTGAAATAGCTATGTGTACTCACAATAATGGCTATTCCAAACCCTAGTAATCCTTCTAAAAACACAAGAAATAAATTCTCATAAGAAATTTCCTAGACATTGAGACCTCTGAAGAATTCTTTATCGTCCCCGAACTCCTTGTCATCAACAACCATAGGTACATAGGGTTCGTGAAGAAAGGAGTCAATTCCAACAAACCTTCTAGGATAATGATGTCGAACCAGGGCCTTCTGAATTTCGAGAGTTCTCATAACAAAAGCCTTTATTTGCTGAATATCCTTCCTTGTTTCCTTCAACTCTTCAAGAACACCAGAAAACTTCTGAGAATTTGAAGGAACATCTCTTGGCTTCCTCACATTCCTTCTTTTTATTTTCAAAGTTGGAGGTAACGGAGATTTCTATTTTTCCTTCATGATTGATGGCTTATCAATCATATTAACATCTTTTCCATCAGAAGACATGATGCTTGGAGTATCAATACGTGTATGGGTTTGTGAGAGGAAATCATAATTTAAGCTCAACAAGCATACAAGAACACAATTGAAGCAAAATCGATTTGATTCACTCAAATCAATACATGAACATTATAGCCACGGTTTGCAAAGATTACATTCCTTATTTCATAAATGTTTAAGTTCATGTACACAACCGATTTTAGAAAGTAGCCAACTCAAGTATGCAAATTGGTACGCATACTTAAGTAGCCGGACCGTGTTTGGTTACGCCAGTACGCGTACGAGTGTGCATACCTATTTTCACTTCCAAACTCCAACAGAAATTCATGGGCGTGAGACTTCCGCCAGTATGCGTACGGGTACACATACTTGCCCAGACATCCAACAACCACCAGTACGCGTACGGGTACGCATACTTCAGGTTCCCGGTTTTGGACTTATACATAAATGTGATAACACACTATGTTTATATCCAAACATGGTTACATGATTCTAAGCTCTTTATTTCAATCATTGAAACTTTCTTAGAGGATGACAATAGCGGTTTTCACACTGATGTGATTTTGTAGTTTGTTGTAGTAAAAGGTTCGTTGAGACTTGTGAAGATTCGAGTTTTTAAATTTAATAAAAATATACAATAATATTACAAATGGTGTAAGAGGTACTGGAACTAAGGATTCGGCCAATTTTCATAACATAAGGTTCAATTATTTATTCTCAACAATTTTAGCTCAAGAAATGTAAACATGGACTCTTATTTTTGCCAAGGTAGATTCTAAAAACATTAGTTATAAATAGTAAGCATGGGACATCAAACATCTAAGCAAGCATGACCCATCTAATAAAATAATAATAAATTAATCAAAATCATATTTCAATTAATTTTAATGCAAAAGTCATAAAAAGAATAAAAATAAATTTACCATGTATGAAGTTCGGCCTCCTCCGTCGTCCCAGTGTTGGGGTTTAACTCATCATGTCGAAAACACACTCAAAATATGTATTCATGGCTCAAAAAGTGTTTACAAGAAGAGAAAATAATAAAACAGGAAATCTGCAACAACACAGGTGCGTTACAGACCGACTGTTTCAACTCTCAACTATTATGATGAAGATAATCGTTACAAATATGAAGATAAATGTTGCAGAAGAGGATGAAGAAACTGTTACAATGAAGATAAATGTTGCAAACCAGTTGAAGAAACTGTTAAAATGAAGATAAATGTTGCAAACCAGTTGAAGAAACTGTTACAACCAGTTGAAGAAACTGTTACAACCAGTTGAAGAAACCGTCGCTGTTTCCCTGTTCTTCACGAGCAGCAGCAGCAGCAACAACAGAGTTCTGAAAACTCTTGATTCACGCCTCCTGAGCTCTCCTCTCAACAACCCTTCTATGGAACCTTGTGACTCTATTTATACACCAAAAGCCTAAAAATCACGCGTCAATTACACAAAATAATTCTCATTTACTCCCATGCATGGAAAAGAATAATTTCCATTTTTTGATTAATTACGCGTCTAATCTCGTGCTGCACACACCATGAACATTCCTTCACGTCCCAGAATAAGTTAGGCACGCAGAAGCCACAAGAAAACTTCCCAAAATTACCAAAAATTCTGAAAATATCTTACGGGAATATCACTCATGTTTTGCTCTACACTTGAATTCTAGCCAATTCTGGTCGAAACCAAAGACCATACCACGTTTCTATGGGTCCTAGGAATGATCCCAATCAATTCCATCCCTTTAGTCTATCTGAAATGACTCCAAAAATCAGATCGAAAATCTGCAAGGGATAAACATCATTTTCCCGCCTTTTTTTTGTTTTTGAACGTGAAGGAGAAGGGGGTGCCCCTTATCCGCTGCTGGAGTCCGAATAACAAATGTCCCTTGGGTGCCTTTAGACAACTTTTCGAGCCAATTTTTCCAAAAATGTTTATTACCCAAAAATACCTACAAACACATAAAACACCATAATAAGTACAAAAATGGGTACTAACAATATACACAATAGAGATGAAAATAGACACATAAATGCGTCTATCACACACACTATTAGCATCAAAGCAATTTTCAAGACATTGAAATAATCATAACGAAACATTCCAAGACTACACCAAATGATTGTATCACACAAACCATATAAAATGTTACTCGGAAATTTTCACATGATATAAGATGAACTTGGTCGAAGCGAAAGCTTGCCAACACATATTTCGAGAAATATGTAAGCGAGATAAACTCAACTCGAAATCTCAAATGTGTATATAGAAAACTATATCGTAATACGACTTATGTCTCAATATAGGAGATAAAGTAGAAATAGACTTTCCAAGTGATAGATGAGTTTTAGTCTCCACATACCTTTTGTCGATGAAGTTCCACAAGCTCCCCTTAGTAGTTCTTCGTCTTCAAATGATGAACGTCGTGAATTCTAAGCTCAACTACACAATCTATGTCCTAGTTCGAGACATCTATAAATAGGCTAGAAATCAATACTTATAGTTTTGATCACAAACGTTGAAAAACATGCTTTAGATAGCAACGCATGCGAGTTCGACCGAGCAGTGCTCTAACAAAGGATTTGCAGTCATTTCGGCATCGTTGCTTTTGGAACCGATCTTGGAGGGACAAAAGTCTTAACCATGGATAGCATCGAAAAGATGAAGAAAACTTCTACTAGAACCTCAACAAAAACTTTAAATGTCTCAAATATTGAGATTATCCATCTTCGTCAATAGGTTTAGTGCTTGAAAGAACAGTTGGATTATGCGACTGAAGCTTATCCTGAACTGATTGAGAAGTTTGATAAAATTGCTAGGGACTTTTATGAGAGCTTAAGTTAAATACTTTTCTTTTGTTTTTATTTGTTATAACTCTGCTTATGGTATTTTCTTTTGAACTTCTTATGCGAACTTATTAAAACTTTTTTTTAATGGTTGTAATAACTTTAATGGTATTTTAGCCTTGATTGATTTTATCTTTCAATTAAATTGCTAAATGTGTTAAATCCATAAGCAGTTTAGCTGAATATTTGACAAATTTAAGTATATTGTGTCTTTATGCAAATATTGATAAAAGATAGAAAGAACTTTTGTATATTCCGCCATATTGATCTTTCCCTGATCCACTTCTATGTGAAAGTACTATATGGCTACATAGGTTTTCTTTAGTTGAGAGTTTCCAATTAAATTAATCATTAAGGTTCTCTTGTGGTTAATTTATTCGAGTTTACTGGATACAAATTCATGTTTCATGCGATTTGTTAATGTCTAAAGAAATCCTTCTTTTCTTGTAAAAGTAAGGTCACTCTTGTTGTTCTTTCGGGAATGACATTTTATGGGGGAGAGTTCTTAATTGAACTTGTGCTTAATTGCCAAATCTTTGTGGGGAATATTGTAGGAGTTTTCTTATATCTTTATAAACTCCTTGATGCATACACTAAGTTTCGACTATGTGAAATCATCGAAACAAAGTTGATATGTTCTCTTTTAGTCATGAATAATCTCGTTGAGAATTTCATTATATCCCGCTAGTTTTCGTACCTTTGCCAATTTATATTGACAAAAAGGGGGAGAATTATTTTGTAGTTCACACTACATACATATGGTTTATGGATCATTATGTAAGGGGGAGTGGTTTTCATTGTAAGATGAAGTATTTACTAAGTGAGAGTGATACATATCACCGTAGTATTATTATCAAAGTTGTGATACAATTGAACTTTGATGTTGTGTAATAATACTATGACATTGTATAACAATAATTGAGAACATCTGTTTTGTTATTGTTATGGCTACGGATCTTCAACAACTATGATGCTGAGTTGAACACGTTCAGAATCACTAGAGTACTTGGAGTGACGAAGAATTCAAGGAATGTTGAAGAACCAAGGAAGTCAAGCATGATGGATGAGAAGCTACAAAATTTATTTATTTTGTAATCCATATGTATTGATAGTTTTGTCACTAAAATTGACAAAGGGGAGGATTGTTAAAGCACTGCTCGGTCGAACTCGCAAGCGTTGCTATCTCAAACTTGTTTGTCAAGTATAGGTGATCAAATCTATAAGTCTTGATTTTTAGTCTACCTATAGCTATGTCTCGGATTATGATAAAATGTGTAGTTGAGCTTTAGACTTCACGGCGTTCATCGATTGAAGACGAAGATCTACTGAGGAGAGCTTGGAGGAAATTTATCAACAAAAGGTATGTCGAGACTAAAACTTCTCTATCACTCAGAAGTCTATTCTATTCTATCTCCTAATGAGACTAAGTCGTATAGCTATATAGACTTTTACATTATACACATTTGATATTTCGAGCTGAATTTAACTCGCTTATATCTTTCTCGACATATGTGTTGGAAAGCTTTTTGCTTTAATTACGTTCATCATTATTCTTGATGAGTTTAGTTGGAAACAATTTATTTGTTGGAAACTAAATAATGAGTCAAAAGATGATCATGTGAAAATCGCCTTGTAACATCTTACATGATTTGTGTGAGATAGTGATTTGATGTAGACTCGGAATATTTCGTATTGATTATTTGATCACTTGAAAATTACTTATAAGCTAATAGTTTGTGTGAGACAGTTATTGTCGTCTTCTTGAAATGGGAGTTTAGAAAAAAATAACCATTGTCTGGATATATCACAGTATGCATACCAGTATGCAAATTGTTGTAGTATGATTCAGGTGCGGGAACCAAGTTTGCGTACCAGTACGTGAACGGTTATAAATGTGAAAGTACGGGAACTAAGTATGCATACTTGTATGCAAACGGTTTCACCCGAGTTAGTTCTGGTATGACAGTATGCATACCCGTTTGCGAACTGTCGGGCGTGACCAAAGTATGGAACTCTAGTTTGCGTACCCATATGCAAACTGAGTTGGTTTAAGTTCTAAAATCGGTTAAGTACTCATGAACAAATACATTTATAAATTAAGGAATGCAATCTTTGCAAACTGTGGCTAAATTGTTCATGAACTGATTCTCTTGAATCAATCCGATTTTGTTTCAATTGTGTCTTGTATACTTCTATGAGAATATAAACAATTGAACAACTCTATGAGTAACACAATTAGATTCATTTGATTATCATTTGATCTAGAAGTGTTAGATGAATGTGGTTGATATAAAAGTGTTCATATGGCTAACTTCGGTTAACTGTTATAAAGCCAACTCAATATACACGTTTAGGTATGGTTACCCATATCTAAATGAAGGTATATTTCATTTGTGTGTAACAAGCTAAGACCATCTAATGGTGGAGACATATTGCTTTGGTTTTAAGCAAACTTAGCTTGAATCTTAAATCAGGATTTCATCCAACGGTAAATATTAAGCAAACTTAGTTGCGTGTTCTGATCTTACTTGTTCTATCGTGTTGAGTACTATCATCTCTAAGATTTGCTCGAGATTTATCTCCGATAGGTAAGATATAAAAAGTAATCACAAATCTTTTCGTATCATTCTTTGTGATTCCACAATAACTTGTTCTACTACCATATAATTAAGTTATTGTGAGGTGATTGATATTTCTAGGTTGTTCTTCGGGGATATAAGACCGGATTATCAATTGGTTCCTGTTCACCTTGATTTATCAAAAGACGGAACAAAACTTCATAGGTATTTCTGTGGGAGACAGATTTATCCATCAGAGTATACTTTTCTGTGGGAGACAGATTTGTTTATAAAGTCTTCGGGTCGTAGCAACTCTTAGTTATGGGTGAGATCAGCTAAGGGAATCAAGTGCGTAGTATCCTGCTTGGATCAGAGACGTAAGGAGCGTAACTGTACCTTGAATCAGTGTGAGATTGATTATGGTTCAACTACAGTCCATACCGAAGTTAGCTTTGTAGTAGGCTAGTGTCTGTAGCGGCTTAATACATTGTGGAGTTAAAATATGGACTAGGTCTCGGGTTTTTTTTGCATTTGCGGTTTCCTTTTTAACAAAACTTCTGGTGTCTGTGTTATTTTTTTTCCGCATTATATTTTCTATATAATTGAAATATCACAGGTTGTGCGTAGTTCAATCAATTGGTAAATCCAACCTTTGGTTGTTGATTGAAATTGATTGACACTTGAACATTTGTCTTTGGTACTGTTCAAGTTGTTTCTCATAATAATCAGGCTCACGAACTCTGTCTTTTTTATTTGCTGATTACATTGAGAAACAGAGATATAACTCTTGGATATATTTCCTTGATTGAGTCTGACTGTCTAGTTGATTCTCCTGGAATTATATTGGAGTTAGTCCATACAGATTGCCTAACGAAATATTGGGTGTGGTTGTTAGACCTCCGCTTTTTCAGTACACATAATATGGAGCAAGTTAACATTAGCTCCTAACTCAAGCAATACCTTATCAACCATATGATTACCGCTCACACAAGATATGGTTGGGCATTCAGGGTCTTTATACTTAGGGGTGTTTGATCCAGAAGGATTGAACTTACTTGACCAGCTAAAAAGGATTTTTTATGAACATTAAGCTTACGCTTTCGTGTACAAAAATATTTAAGGAACTTGGCATAAGCATACATTTATCTAACTGCTTCTAATAATGGAATGTTAATGTTCACCTGCTTAAATATTTCCATTATCTTATTGAAAGTCGATTCTTTCTTTGTAGGAACTAACAAATGTGGATTTGGGACTTTCGGCACAAAGGTAGTCCTATCTGGAAATGATTGGGAATCCTTAGAGATTGTATCAGTTTCTATAGATATTGGCTCCTCTTGGGAAGTAGAAGGTGGAACTATAGTATGTCCACTATCGAGCATGGCTACCTTATTGTCCACCGTTTTACCGCTTCTAAGGGTTGTTACAGAGTTCACATGATTGAACGGTTTTTATCCAGAAGATACTTCATAAATTCCTCTAGGATTGGGTTGTGTCTGACTAGGAAAGTAGCTTTTGATATCAAAGACTCATTTATTTGACGAACCAGGATTTGTAAATTAGAAACAACCTGAGAGTTAGTATGAACCATCTTATTATTGGATCTTAAACTTTGTTGAACCGATTGTTGAAACTTTTTAGTGTTATGATCTAACATGGAGAGAGACTCTTTTAAACTCATGATTTCTCATCTAACGCGTTCTGAAACTGCGTTGGAGCTAAATGATTCATTGCATATCCAAAACCTGGGGAAATCTAGGTGTTACTAGACTGACTTTGACTTTGGCCCTTAGACCAGGAAAAATTAGGATGGTTCCTCCAACCATGGTTATATGTTTCTAAATACGAGTCAAACTTCCTACGGTTATCAAATATAGTGTCAACTCAGTTCCAAAGCTTCTAATCTTCTAGACAAAGCAGCAAATTTAACATCTGACTCATTATCAACTCTGTCGATCCTATGGATAGGATTCCTAGATATTTAGGGTTCTCTTATGGAAGCCCAATATCTAGTTTTCTCAGCTAACTCCAATTTACTAGGTCTCAACTATACGAATTTGGCTTTTGTTATTTGTATAACGGCTTAATTCTGAGAGTATTCAAAACTGGACTAGGTCTCGAGGTTTTTCTGCATTTGCGGTTTCCTCGTTAACAAAATCTTGTTTGTGTTATTTACTTTACTTCAGCATTATAATTGTTTAGTTATAATAAAGTAAATACACTTGTACGTTAATCCATATTACTTGACATTGATCCTATAGTCAATCGGTTTAAGTACCGTAACTATTTTCAAGTAAATATCTCGTTGTCGTATTATCTCGACTTTGTCCAAAGACGACCACACAAGATATCATACTTATAGGTTGATACGAAATGATTGTGGTGTATTTGGGTACCCTCGTCATTTCAATTGGTAGCAGGCAAACACGAAAAGATCTAACAATCTGTGTTTGGTGCGATCCAACCTATGAGACATGAGTCAATGTAAGATTAAGCAAAAGCGAA
The DNA here is from genome assembly GCA_023531105.1 of Papaver atlanticum. Taxonomy (NCBI): domain Eukaryota; kingdom Viridiplantae; phylum Streptophyta; class Magnoliopsida; order Ranunculales; family Papaveraceae; genus Papaver; species Papaver atlanticum. Next base: position 12,605,426 of record JAJJMB010011095.1, read on the forward strand.
AAATAATGAAAGACTCAGTTAACGTATCGCAAGAGGTTGTTAAACCACTCTCAGAATCAAAGGTTACAAATAAGAATAGTGCAAGTCTTGTAGATATGCTGACCTCTAAGCCTAAAAAGGCTTATGAACGATCGCTTACTAGCGAAGATCTTCTAAGTATGTCTCATGAAAGGGAAAAGATACTTAAAGAACTTTAGGATGAGTTAAAATCAATGACTGCTGAAAATAAAGGGCTTCAGCAAGCACTCGACATGTTGAGACAAGATGTTTCTCAACAAATACAGGGTCTTGAAGAGAAAGCAAATGTCTTTCAAACAGAATTGTTAGAGAAAGAGCATGATATTTTTCTTGAAAAGGTCACATTGTTAAACAGAAACTTGATGAATCTAAAGCAAGGATTAACTCTCAACAAGTGTGCTTTGAAGATAAAGAATGTGCATATCTCTCTCGAGAAAAACGTCTTGAGGCTGATCTTACTGATGCTCTTGATAAAATCAAGATGTTGGAAGAAGAAAATTTGAACCTGAAAAAGTTCAATGATATCTCAAACAATTTAACCTCAATGTTAGAAGCAAGTAGAAATCATCGTGATACACGAGGATTGGGCTATAAGGGAATAAATGCTTCAAATATTAACAAAGAGTTAAAATTTCTCAAATCTATAAATTATTCTCAACCAAAGGCTTCCACTAATGTCAAAGATTCTCTTATATCTTGTAAAGAAGTAAAGTATGACAATCCTAAGAATCATGTTCAACCAGACTCTTCAAATGCAACTATCAAAGAAAGCACTTCTGTCAATGTCAAGAAAGCAACAACATTAAACAAAGATAAGAAGAAGAAAATAAAAATCATCGAGCTCCAATGCACGTGGATCCACAGAAAGGTAACATTAAAACTCACACTTGGAATGTGGATGCAAAGTTCGTAAGATAAAGGATGCATTTTCTTTTGTATCAAACGAATTGGCTAAGTTTGCTCCCCGAAAGAACTCAAATCGTGTTAGAGAACTGCTAGGTCGAACTCGCAAGCGTTGCTATCTCAAGCTTGTTTGTCAAGTTTAGATGCCAAAACTAGAAGTCTTGATTTCTAGTCTACTTATAGCTAAGTCTCGGATTAGGATAAAATGTGTAGTTGAGCTTTAGAATTCACGACGTTCATCGATTGAAGACAAAGAACTACTAAGGGGAGCTTGTGGAACTTCATCAACAAAAGGTATGTGGAGACTTGAACGCATCTATCACTCAAAAGTCTATCTCTACTCTATCTCCTATTTGAGACAAAAGTCGTATAACTATATAGACTTCGATATTACACTTTTGATATTTCGAGCTGAGTTTAACTCGCTTACATATTTCTTGAAATATGTGTTGGTAAGTGTTAGAGCACTGCTCGGTCGAACTCGCAAGCGTTTCTATCTCAAGCTTGTTTGTCAAGTTTAGTTGCCAAAACCATAAGTCTTGATATCTAGTATACTTATAACTATGTCTCAAATTAGGATAGTAAGTGTAGTTGAGCCTTAGACTCCACGACGTTCATCGAATGAAGATGAAGAACTACTCAAGGGAACGTGTGGAACTTCATCAACAAAAGGTATGTGGATACTTGAACTTATCTATCACTCAAAAATCTATCTATTCTATCTCCTATTTTGAGAAAAAAGTCGTATTGCTATATAGAATTCGATTATACACATTTGCTATTTCGAGTCGAGTCTATCTCGCTTATCTATTTCTTGAAATATGTGTTGGTAAGCTTTCGCTTTAGCCAAGTTCATCTTTACTCATGACGAAAGTCATCTTGATTATTTCAATAACTTGAAAATCGCTTTGATGAAAATAGTTTGTGAATAACAACTATTTTAACATCCTCTAAGAAAGTTTCAATGATTTAAATGAGAGTTTAGAACAAGTAACCATGTTTGGATATAAACATAGTGTGTTCTCACATTTGTGTAAAAGTCCGAAACCGGGAACCCAAAGTATGCGTACCCGTACGCGTACTGGCGATTGTTGGAAATCCGGGTAAGTATGCGTACCCGTATGCATACTGGCGGAAGATTCACGTCCGTGAATTTCTGCTGGAGTTTGGAAGTAAAAACAAACTCAATCCTGTTACTTAAGTACGCGTACCCGTTTGCATACTTAAGTAGGTTACTTTCTAAAATCGGTTTGTTCATGAACTAAAACATTTATATAATAAGGAATGTACTCTTTGCAAACCGTGGCTATAATGTTCATGAATTGATTCGAGTGAATCAAAATCGATTTTGCTTCGATTGTGTCTTATATACTTCTATGAGATCTAAGCAATTGAACAGCTCTCTAACTAGTTCATTTGAGTCATTTGAACTAGTTATGGTAAAGATGAATAAGGGTTGATATGAAAGTGCTCATATGGCTTACCATTGGTTAACTATTGTTGAACCGACTAAGTGTACACGTTTAGGTACGGTTACTCAAACCAAAATGAAGTTACATTTCATTTGTGTATAACAAGTTAAGTTCGATCTAACGGTTGAAAGATATTAGATTGAATCTAATCAGGTTTTCATCTAACGGTGAATATTGAATGCTTTGTTACCAAAAGGTAACTTAGATTGCAAACCCTGATTTGAAATCTATATAAAGGAGAACTCTAGCAACTAGGAAACCTAATCCCCACACCTCCTGTATGATACTAGTTGTATAAGCTAGAGTCGATTCTCCTTTAACCTTTGGTTTTTCATGAAACCTTGTAGGTTAATGACTTAAAGACTTCATTGGGATTGTGAAGCCAGACCCAACTATTTTCTATGTAGTTGCATGATCTGATCTTGCTGTTTCTATCGTGATTGAGTGCAATCGTAATATTGGCTTGAGATTTATATTTCCGATAGGAAATAGAGAAAAGTAGTCACAAACACCTTCGACTCATCATTTGTGATTCCACAATATCTTGTTTCGTTAATCGATTAAGATTATTATGAGGTGATTGATAATTCTAGGACGTTCTTCGGGAATATAAGTCCGGGTTATCAATTGGTTCCTGTTCACCTTGATTTATAAAAAGACGGAACAAAACTCATAGGTATTTCTGTGGGAGACAGATTTATCTATTCCATTAGACTTTTCTGTGTGAGACAGATTTGTTTATCAAGTCTTCGACTTTGGGTCGTAGCAACTCTTAGTTGTGGGTGAGATCAACTAAGGGAATCAAGTGCGTAGTATCCTGCTGGGATCAGAGACGTAAGGAGCGTAACTGTACCTTGAATCAGTGTGAGATTGATTAGGGTTCAACTACAGTCCATACCGAAGTAGTAGGCTAGTGTCTGTAGCGGCTTAATACAGTATGGTGTTCAATTATGGATTAGGTCCCGAGGTTTTTCTGCATTTGCGGTTTCCTCATTAACAAAACTTATGGTGTCTGTGTTATTTCTTTTCCGCATTATATTTTGTTATATAATTGAAGTATCATAGGTTGTGCGTTGAATCGATCAATTGGTAAATCCAACCTTTGGTTGTTGATTGAAATTGATTGATCCTTGAACATTGGTCTTTGGTACCGTTCAAGTTATTTCTCTTATATTCAATTAGGCTCGCAAATTCTTATTTGTTTGATTGCGGATTGAATTGAGAAATTGAATCTAACTGTCTAGTTAATTCTCTTGAAAGTATATTGGAGTTAGAAAATACAGATTGCTAAGCGAAATATTGGGTGAGGTTGTTAGACCCCCGCTTTTTCAATTGGTATCAGAGCAGGCAAACACGTTAAAGACCTCATAAGTCTGTGTTTGTAGCAATCTGATTATTATGGACGAGTCTATCTCTAATAACGTACCAGGTCAGAAATCACCAGATGATTTTCAAAGCTTGAATTCACCTGAGAGAATTGTCACATCTGAGTCAATATCTAAACATTCTCCGAATGTAGAAACTGTTGATTGGGAAACACGCCTAGAAGAACAGTTAGATGAACTTTCTGAATAAGGTGATTCAGATATTGATATAGATGTTGATGAGCAAATCTCAGTGTATGTTAAGTTTTTCGATTCATTTAAAATAAAGAAGATTACAACTTCTCATGTCACACCTTTTCTTACTCCTCTCTGTCGAGAAAACAAGAAATTGAAAAGGATTTACGGAGGTCTTTATGGTTGGAATCGCTCTTGCGAATCGATCCTCAAAGATTCCGAGGAAAACCTGAGTAGAAAGTCACTTGAATGTGATAATGTTTATCAAAAATACTTCTTGTTGGAAGAAAAACTTGCAGAAACTGAAGCAAGGATTAACTCCCAGCAAGCAAGTTTTGATGACAGAGAAAGAGCTTATCTCACTCGAGAAAAACGCCTTGAGGATGATTTAGCTGCTGTTCTTGATAAAATCAAGATGTTGGAACATGACTTGAAAAAGTTAAACACTAGTTCAAGCAAATTAACCACTATGCTAGGAGCAAGTAAAAATCATCGTGATACACGAAGATTGGGCTATAAGGGAATAAATGCTCCAAGTATTAGCAAAGAGGTAAAAAATTTCAAGGGTAGTGATTCTTCTCAACAAAAGGTTTCCACTGATGAAAAAAGTGAAATACCTTCACCGGCAGTTAAGGTTCAAAAGAGCAAAGTATATCAACCTCCAAAACCAGCACACAAGGATCGAGGTAAGAACATTCCTTATGTTTTCCACTATTGCGGAAATAAAGGTCACCTGGAAAGGAGATGTCGTTTCCGTATAAGGAATGAGAAACTTCATGATGTTCTTGTGTGGGAATCACAAGAAGTTGTGAAACCAAGATCATATGTTAAGACTAATCCCCTTAACATTACAGGTTGTAACTGTCCAACCTTTAGGCAAAGGAATCAGTGCCGTGATAAACCTAGATTTGTCTATAAACGTCATACGAATCCTTTTCATAATCGTAATGGTTATCAAAAGGATAACTTTGTAAATACGAAGACAAGATCTGATGCTCCCGATTGGAGAAAGACTAACTTGCAAAAGAACAGTCAGTCCAATTCTCTTCCGAGAAGTCCAGAAGAGAGTAATGGGAAGAAGGCTCCGGTTGTGCCTAAACGCACTCAGAAGTGGATACCAAAGAGAGTCAATGATGTTTTGAGTGTGAAAATGAATGATCTCCCAGAAAATTCCATGACTATGGAGAAGGCAGTATCCATGATGTTGGAACTTAAAAAATTCTATGGAAAGATGGATTTGGATGTGAAAGGATATAAAAGCGATCTCTTTCATGATAATCCGAAAGTCACTTATGGTGATCAAGACATTGTTCACCTCAACACAACTTGATTGTGTTGTAAGTGCATCCTCACCAAGGAATGCCATGCTATGTATACGGTGAGGGAAGCACGAGAATTGGGGCACACAGATTATGTTTGGTAAGGCTATAGAATTCGATTGGATTCTTCTAAAAAGGTAGTCTATAAACTTGAGAAAGTTTTTTTGTTTTCATTTATTTTCTTAGAGTACTTATAATGATCCATGTACCTTGCATTTCTACCTAACTTGATCTGTGTTTAAGGTTCTTAAATGTTTAGGTATGAAAATAGTAGTTCCAGATGTTTGGACTTCATGGTACACATACCAGGTATGCATACCATCATTTAAAATCAAAATCCATGGATTTTAGTACGCATACCCATTTGCATACTGCTCCAAGTCATGAAAATTCGTTTGCAAACCGGTATGCATACTTTCCCGTAGACGTCGATATTCGGTAAACTTGTTTTGGTTGTAACTTTTTCGTCCGAACTCGGAATGACCTCATTCTTTTTGCATTCTCTTCCTATTGGAATTCTCTTCAAAATGGTTATGAGAATTCCTGAGTTTGGATGAGTTAAGATTGGTCTTTGTCCCGTATCTTGTTTTTGAGTGTTTTGCTTCGTTTCGTCGCACTTGTACCACTTCTCTTGGACTTGGGCACTTGGATTCTTGGAGTACTTCTATTCTAAGCTCATTTGTAGCATTTTAAGAATGTTTTTGGTGAATCACAAATAAGAAAGTTCAAGAATGGGCAGTAGTATGCGTTACTCTGGGATTCTTTAATGTTCACAATCCTCTTTTGTGAACTACGGTGCATGGTCGTTAATGACTTTGTATTTTATTCTTTAAGAAAATCTTTTTATACGCCTTTGGTAGCCATTCTTGGTGTAAAACCGTGCAAAAAAGATTGATTCTGCCTTCTAAAGGCAAATCATCTTGTATGTTCTTTACGATTTTGTCTCTTCGTTTTGTTATCTAGGAAACTTCTTATTAGAATTTATTCTTATATTTAAGAAGGATAACTAGGGTTTGGTATAGCAATCATTGTGATTACACATAGCTATTTCCAACGATTTTCATCTTGCAATGTTTTTAGATTTATTTAATTAATTCTAAGTTATTTGGAAGATGATGTTTTGCAGTATTTAATCTTGAATTTGGATGAGGTAAGATTGGTCTTTGTCCCGTCTCTTGTTTTTGAGTGTTTTGCTCCGTTTCGTCGCACTTGTTCCACTTCTCTTGGACTTGGGAACTTGGATTCTTGGAGTAATTCTCTTCTAAGCTCATTTGTAGCTTTTACAAGAATGATGTTGGTGAATCACAAAGAAGGAAGTTCAAGAATGGGCAGTAGTACGCATTGCTATGGGATTCTTGAATGTTCACAATTCTCTTATGTGAACTATGATGCATGGTCTTTAATGACTATGTATGTTCTTCTTTGTTAAGAAAATATTTATATACGCCTTTGGTAGCTATTCTTGGTGTAAATCCGTGCGAAAAAGATTGATTCTACCTTTTAAGGGAAAAGATTGTTTTTGCAGTATTAATCTTTACGGTTTTATATATTGCAAATTGTTATGGGATATGTTGTTTACGTCCGTGAACCTTGACTGTCCCATATTTGTTCAAAAGTTAACTCTATTATATGTCGGTATGAAAGTATTGATAAAAGATATAATGAACTTTTGACTACAAAAGTTAAGCCTTTTATGTCATTATGCAAATATTGATGGAAGAAAGGATGAACTTTTGTTTACAAAGATTAAGTCTATTATATGTCATTGTGTAAATAGTGCTGAAAAATAGAATGAATCTTTGATTATTCCGCAGTATTGGTCTTTCCCTGATCCACATCTTTGTGTATGTAGTGTGTTTCTCCATAAGTTCTCTTATGTTGAGCATAACCAATTGAATTGATCATTTTCCTTGTGGTTAATTCTATTGAGATTTTTGGATACAAATTCATGTTTCATGTGATTTGTTAATGTCCAAAGAAATCCTTCTTTTCTTTTAAAAGTAAGGACGCTCTTGTTGTTCTTTCGGGAATAACATTTTATGGGGGATAGTTCTTAATTGAACTTGTGCTTAATTGCCAAATCTTTGTGGGGAGTGCGGCTGTGGAATATTATAGGGCTTATCTTGTATCTTTATAAACTCCTTGATGAATGCATTTAGTTTCGGCTATATGATTGCATCTGTAGATGGGGAAAAACGGTTTGCTGGTTTTTTAGGAAGTTGAGAGATGACCATGCGTACGGAGGCTCCTCAACCGAGCAAACTGCCTAACCTCAAACAGATGTACTGCACGGGAGTGCTTTGAGTTCGAGAGATCAATCTGTAAGACTCCGGCCTAAACCAAGTCAATGGCCGTTCCAGAGTCAATTCGGTCACAAAGACGGAGATGGGTTGATCTGTAGGAGGGAAGCTGAGAATTGTGGGATCAATGGTGATCAAGGATTGTGGATATGTTGAAGGTTTCTGCAAGTATATGAACTATAGAGTTCTACAAATAAGTTTCGATCGAGAGAATTGTTGTTTTTTTTGTCATCGATTTTAAACTTATTTATATTATCAGAATAGTAAACACATTGATCCCAGTAAGTGTGACGGTTTCTTGAGTGAAAGAGTGGGAAAGTGGGAGATCGTGGTATGATCAATTCCATGTCGTGTGGAGACTTGGTTGATCATCCACCCACTACTTTGCTAATTCCCTCAACCGCTTGCACAACTACTTACGTTTTTCATCGTGGATGAACACACGTGCCGTAAGCCGCCAGACCAAAACCCTAATTAATATCCCCCATGTGACGTGATTGATGTCTCACGAACGTGGAGTCTGCAAGGTAGACGTGTATTTGATTGGTCAGTTATTGACTTGGTTAGATGATGAGTCTAAGTATTGTTCAGTTGAGCGTGATTTTCGAATGCTCTAAGATTCATGGATTGAAAATGTCTGTTGAGAACTATAGTTCTTGAATCAACATGATGATAGTTTGAGCAAATATTGCTCGTCTGAACAAATATTGCTCTATGATAAATCGTTGAATATTGATAGTTGAATCAATATTACCATTCGGAGCAACGTTGCTCGGGTCTGAGTAAATTATTGAATATTGATAGTTAAATCAATATTCCTCGTTTGAGCAAATATTGCTCGTCTGAGCGAATATTGCTCGTTTGATGAATTATTGGTAGCATGACCAAATAAAATATTAATTAAAATATTGGTAGCTGGACCGAATATTATATAATTAATTAAGATGTTGATTGCTGGATCAACATAAAATTATTATTGTTTAAACTTGCTCAAAATAATGATTTGCAGAGCATTCAGTTCAAAACCCTAATTTTGATCGATTGCTGACCAGTTGGTGATTTATTGAAAATCAATCACTGAAGGAGGGACCGGCTACATGGGATGATGGACGAACATGTAGTTCCCAAGTGCTTGTGTGAGCATGTACCAGAGTCCTTTGTTTACCAGTTGGTGAAAGGATGATTAAATGCTGGTTTAATCATTTATTAAAATAGTGCTAGTCTGAGCATTAGGTAATAAAACCTAATTATGGAGAAGTGAGGACCGGCCAAGAGGGAATGAGACCGGCCATTGGTGGTCGTGGGACTAGCTGATGGTCGTTTGAGCAAATTCCAAGTTGGTTGGAAAGAGTTAAGACCCAATATGAGCAACTGAGCAAATTAGGTCAAAATTATAAAGATGTGTGGGACCGGATCTTTGCAAACCTTAGGGACGACCTTGGTCGGTCAAGGTGGCATGGACGTGTCACTATAATGTCCGTGTCTCAGTCCTGAGAGTTTTAGTATTTTTTGGTGTGCGTTTGAGCAATATTTTGGATTTTCAGAAGAGTTTGATCTTTGAATGAAATTCTTGATTTTGCTCGAATGAGCAAGTATAACTTTGCCCATTTGATCAATACTTTGAGAATATTTAAATAATAATATTTTAATATTTTTCGTTAGTAGCCTAGTCGGTCATGTGACCATTTGACTTTTTGGCTTTTTCACCGTTTGAGCAATATTCGAGAAAATATGGAAAAACCAGGGTTTTTGCTCAAACGGAGGAGTTTCATGAGATGAGGGAAATAATAATTATGAAAACAAGGGATTGCAAGGTGTGGAACCGGCCATGGCTAGTGCATGGCTGGCCGGCTAGGTAGCCCGGTCTCGTGACACCTTCCCTTATTTTTATTATTTTTCATCTTTGAAGGAAAATATGGAGAAACCGTGAGTATTGCTCAAACAAGGAAAGTTGCTCTAATGAAGGAGTCTTCATGAGATCATGAAAATAATAAAATAAGAAAAAACAAAGGAAGAGGCGTTGGGGACCAGCCGGCCGGTGGGCCCGGTCCCTAGGCGCCTCTTTTTTATAATTATTATTTTCTCTCTCCTATTTTGCGTGGGTTTCCTCGTTTGTCCATATTTTTGAATGCTCATTCGAGCATTTGGGTGCTCGTTCGTGCATCATTGTTGAGTACACTGCACTATTTTCTTGGGGCTTACTCGGTGATAGTCCATTCGCCCGATTGTTTGATATTTATTACTAATTCATGAAATTCAGCTGAGAATGATTCATGAAATGGAGTAATAAAATGAATTGAGTATCTATTACTAATCCATGGAATTCAGCCGAGGAATTCAAGGAACAGAGTAATGAGATAAAGTGGTTATCTATTACTAATCCATGGAATCTAGCCGGGGATAGCCATGGAACGGGGTAATGAGATATAATAGATTATTTTCTAGGAATTCAGTTGGCGAATGACACTAGAGTTAATCTATGTGCAGAATCGAGATATGAGATAGTTGAAGCATCATATTCGTTCTGAGGGGTGTATAGTCAGGGAACAACGAACGACATGACGTCTTGAAGGCGTTCAGCTTTCTAACAAACAATTATGTCTAGATAACCGCCCAATCATAAAGATTCTATACACGGTCTCTCTACATAGTCAGGTGATAAGCACGTAAGTGTGACGCTTTTCACCCATAACTACATTATCTATGACTCATTTTATTTATAATAAAGTTGTTTTAAGTCTTTTCTAGGGAATAAGCTCTTGCGGCAAAATTGGCTTGAAAAGTGGTGTTTTACACCCCAGGATAAAGTACTAAAGGAACCCCAGAAATGCACCGGAGGAACCCCGAAAAAAGTGTTGAAAACACCCCAGAAAAATTACTAAAGGCACCCCAAGGGACATGTGTTATTCGGACTCCAGCAACGGATAAGGGGCGACCACTGGATAAGGGGTGACCTTCTTCACAACATTTGAATTATGGTTTTGGCGGGAAAAATATTTCTTCACTGGCAGAATTTGGATCGAATCTTTGAGGAGTTTTAGAGCGATTCAGTCGCTGAAATTCATGGGCTGGACTTGCTATGGATTAAGGAAGCTAGTATGGGTGATTTTATCGATCAAATTTGGCTGGATAACTTAGTTTAATCCAAACAGGGAGTTGGAGGAAAAACATGAGCTTGCACGAGTTGTGAGGAATTTAAACGTGTACTGCACGTGCTTGGAAGACTTAATCGATATTCTGGAGTGTGAAGAAGGTATAGAAGGAAAGAAATACAGCTGCATGCACGAGGAATTGATAAAAAAGGGAATTTTGTCCGTAGAGAATAATAGTGATAAATGAAGATTATTTGGGAGATATGGCGTGATTAAATGAGGCTTAGGAGTATAAATAGATTTCTAGAGGTACAAGGAAGGGGGTCGAGAGTTTGGGGTCGATACGGAGGCTGCAGAGGCGGAGAAATCAGGGTTATAGGAAAGTACCCTGCTGCTGCTGAAGAAAAAGGAGACGAAGAACATTGACCCACACAGACAGTCGCATTTCTGCTACACCATAGAACTATCATTCATCTACAGTCTTATTCCTTTGTAACTGTGGTTCTGTAACATCTATATCTGTTGCAAATCTGCTGTAATATTATTTTCTTCAATAAAACACCTTTTTGGAGTCATGATTCAATCTTTTGAGTGTGTTTTTGATATGAGGAGCTAAACCCAAACATTGGGACGACGGAGGGAGTCGATTTTCATCATATGGTAAATTTAATTTATTCTTTTTTATGACTTTTGCATTAATTTAAAATTGAAATATGATTTGAATTAATTAGTTGTCATTTAATTTGATGATGTATGCTTAGCTTAAATGTTTTGATACATCATGCTTTGGATTTACAACTAATATTTTGAGAATCTACTTAGGCAAAAATAAGACTCACCATATCATATTTTATTTGGGTTATAATTGTTGAGAATAAATAAATTGAACCACATGCATGAGAATTGGCCAAATCCTTAGTCCCAATACCTGTCGCCCATTGTTTATAATTTTTGTTTATATATTTTTATTAAATTTAAAAAATCGAATCTTCACAAGTCCGAGAGTTTGAACTCATTTACAACAACAACTTTAAAATCACATCAATTTTTGGCGCCGCCGACGCGGATTTGTTTTCAGATTTAGAGTTTTAGATTTTTTTTCTTTGTTCTTTTTTACGTTTCTTGGGTATTTGTCTTTTTGTTGCAGGTTTTGAATCAAAAAGGAATTGGAGACGAAAGACCTGGAGGATTAAAAGCTAGACAAAGCGAAAAGAACGGAGAAAAGACGAAGATATTTTTTTTAATTAGATTTTATTTTTATTTTTTTAAATTGTAAATAGGACTTTATTTTTGGACATTTTTATTTTTATTTTTGGGACATTGGACTTTGGACTTTTTTTTCTTTTAAAACCCTACGGAAGGGCAATTAAATACAAAACTGTTTGCAGGGAAGGACGACGATTACGATATCGTATCGGCCCCTCGGGTTCGTACACTGACACAGGAGTCAGTGTACGAGTCGACTTCAGCGATTCATCCCCCGTCTGGTACGGGAGGTAAGCTTTTAAACACCCATGAATCCCCTGTCAGCGGGTTTACTGTCTTCCTTAAGGTACATATATGTTGAGGCTTTGAATACGAATTTTAATTTCCTAGTAAAGGGCAAGGCCAGGCCATACAAGATAAGGGTTCGGATTTCATCACCGTTCTCTTCTTGCCCGTCTTAGGAAAACGATACCTAACAAGAACCTAAGCCTTAAAATATTGACTAGAAGGAGACTGATAGGGTAACGAGCTTAATAGGAAAATCGTTCAAAAGGATCGTATTGGGTATCTTGTTAGCCTAACCCAGGGAAGCGTTGCCAAAGAGGTGGGGGTATCAAAGCTCCTCTGAGCTTCCCCTACTTCTCTTCGACTTACTTTATTCGGATTGTTCTAGAGAGGTTTGCTAAAACTATACCTAGTTGCCTCTTTGAAGGATAGAAGCTGGTCTAGAAACAATCTAAGGGAGCCATCATGCTTGTTGTTTGCTAGATTTTATAGGTTTGATTTGGTCGAGTCAGCCTTGTTTGTGATTGTGTAGAATTCCCTTGCAATTAAGAATGTCGAACTGGTATGATAGAAGCCAATACAATGAGTATCGACCTGAATTTGAATATGGACATCATCATTTTTATGACCATGGTGGGAATAGTAGTTGGGAACGCCAACCTTTTCAAGGTTATGGTTCATACCATGGTGAGCCCAATTACTATCCACACGCGAATTGGTCTTACGAGTAAGAAAATCAGGAACATTATAGTACTAGTTACACGTCTTTGGAAAATACATTCAAAACTAGTCCTTATTATGATACTTCTGAACCTGTTCCATCTCTAGAAGAGACCCACAAACAAATTGAAAGGACGTATAAACTTTTAGTTGAAATGAATAGTTCACCTCTAGAAAATTCCCTCGAGCAATTAACTGAGATGCAACCTGGAACGTATTATGATCCTTCTGGTCCTAAGTTTTCTTTAGAAGAGTCTCTCAATAGGTTAGCTGAGTCAAAATGTAATACTGAGATGATAACAAAGAGTGGTGAACGTATAAGTGCTATTCTCAGTGAAATTCAGGCACGTCTAGAGGAAGAAAATGAACAGTTAGCTGCTAATGTTGCTCAAGATGAACTAAATTTCCAAAATAGTGTTTCCAATTTTACCCTTGATATCAATGGTGAATATTTTCCTAATTTAGAGGATGAGGTTAGAATAAAAGACACTACTTGTTTAGATAAGGTTCAATCATCTTCGTACTATTATGATGATGAGGATAGTAGTAATGAAGAATCTGAAATTTGTTGGCATAGTAATGAGGAATCTATTAATCCAATTGAGCTTTATAATGATTATATTATTTCTAGTTCAAATCCAAATAATTTTAATGATTATTCACCTATTCAAAAGGACGAGGATTTGACTAGGGATACCACCGTTTTAGACGATGTAGTATTTCCTTTTGATTACGAAGCCGATAATGGTTTAGAGGAACGAGTTTATTCCAAAAATGCTGTTCTAGAGTCTAGCGACTTAGAAACAATAGTCTTAGACGAAGAAAATGAACTCGTAGAGATGAGTTAGGATGAACCAGACTTAGAAGAATCAATTGACCATTTTCAGGACTTAGAAATTATGGAAGTTATGACTAGTCTAGCTAGAGACACTGAAAACTCTAAGTTTGGGGGTGATTATCACTTTCCTAGTGCCTTACCTTTAACTCTCAGAAAGTCCCCTCACTTAGGACTTGATATCTGTGCCTCGACCATTTTACAAGATTACCTTCATACTCGTTTTCCTGAACCCAATGTCCATAAAGAAGTTCAGTTAGTAGAAACCCATCCTATGGTTGATGTGGTTTGCCCAGGCTATGATACCCAGATTGACTTTGTTTTCCCACCAAATAGTTTTCTTCCAAATGTGGGAACGTATAGATTTCAAATGTGTCACTTATTAAGTTCTGAGACTAAGCCTAAGTACTTTAGGTTAATAGAATCGATACATTTACTTAAGAATGACCACTACTTTCATTGTGGTCAATTATGTAAGTCAAATCTGATTGACTTAGAGGATCCTCAGTTATTTAGGTTATTATTGTGTGCTTCTAAGTTCCTATTTGAGTTTTTCCAGACTCTAGGACCTAATAATTCGGATCCCACCTATGAAGAAATGCAGCCAGTGAAAATATTTTATTTAGACCCTTTCATAGAACCTGAACCTGAACCACAATTAGATATAGATATCTTAATCAGGAAACTAGATAAGGGCATGCTAGTCTTGTTCATTTTCTTGGTTTATTGCAGTTTCCTTTGGTCAGCTCTATTTGGTTTTGAAGACCCACAGTTATTCCGACTGTTACTTTATGATTCGAGTGACTAATCCTTTCCTAGTCTAGCTGAAGACTTTAAACTTAGCACTTTTTGGGAGGTAACCCATGCTTATTCGTCGACTACGGTAATAACCTTCCTCACTTCCTTTAAGTAGTAACAGTTTCTCCTTGTTCATGTTTTTAATTTCATCTTTATAACATTGAGGACAATGTTAGATTTAAGTGTGGGGGAGTGATTAACATTTTGTTTATTTTTGTAGGAGTTTCCTCATCATATTATGACCAGCTGTTGACCGGGTCTACCTTAGGAATTTACTTTTATGATCAACTGTTGAGCGGGTCATCAAGAAAATAAAAAAATAAATTGATATGACCAGCTGTGGAGCGGGTCTATTATTTTTGTTTTCTTATGACCAGCTATGGAGCGGGTCTATTATTTTTGTTTTCTTATGACCATCTGTTGAGCGGGTCTTTCTCTATGATACACAAATGACCAGCTGTTGAGCGGGTCTCTCTTGGTGTTACACAAATGACCAGCTGTTGAGCGGGTCTTGAGGTTTTTCTCGAGGACTAGCAAAATGTAAGTGTGGGGGAATTTGATAAGCACATAAGTGTGACGCATTTTCACCCATAACTACATTATCTATGACTCATTTTATTTATAATAAAGTTTTTTTAAGTCTTTTCTAGGGAATAAGCTCTTACGGCAAAATTGGCTCGAAAAGTGGTGTTTTACACCCCCTGGATAAAGTACTAAAGGAACCCCAGAAATGCATCTGAGGAACCCCGAAAAAAGTGTTGAAAACACCCCAGAAAAATTACTAAAGGCATCCCAAGGGACATGTGTTATTCGGACTCCAGCAACGGATAAGGGGCGAACACTGGATAAGGGGTGACCTTCTTCACAAAATTTGAATTATGGTTTTGGCGGGAAAAATATTTCTTCACTAACAGAATTTGGATCGAATCTTTGAGGAGTTTTAGAGCGATTCAGTCGCTGAAATTCATGGGCTGGACTTGTTACGGATTAAGGAAGCTAGTATGGGTGATTTTATCGATCAAATTTGGCTGGATAACTTGGTTTAATCCAAACAGGGAGTTGGAGGAAAAACATGAGCTTGCACGAGTTGTGAGGTGCTTGGAAGACTTAATCGATATTCTGGAGCGTGAAGAAGGTATAGAAGGAAAGAAATACAGTTGCATGCACGAGGAATTGATAAAAAAGGGAATTTTATCCGTAGAGAATAATAGTGATAAATGAAGATTATTTGGGAGATATGGCGTGATTAAATGAGGCTTAGGAGTATAAATAGATTTCTAGAGGTACAAGGAAGGGGGTCGAGAGTTTGGGGTCGATATGAAGGCTGTAGAGGCGGAGAAATCAGGGTTATAGGAAAGTACCCTGCTTCTGCTGAAGAAAAAGGAGACGAAGAACATTGACCCACACAGACAGTCGCAGTTCTGCTACACCATAGAACTATCGTTCATCTACAATCTTATTCCTTTGTAACAGTGGTTCTGTAACATCTATATCTTTTGCAAATCCGCTGTAATATTATTTTCTTCAATAAAACACCTTTTTGGAGTCATGATTAAATCTTTTGAGTGTGTTTTTGATATGAGGAGCTAAACCCAAACATTGGGACGACGGAGGGAGTCGATTTTCATCATATGGTAAATTTAATTTATTCTTTTTATGACTTTTGCATTAATTTAAAATTGAAATATGATTTGAATTAATTAGTTGTCATTTAATTTGATGATGTATGCTTAGCTTAAATGTTTTGATACATCATGCTTAGGATTTACAAATAATATTTTGAGAATCTACTTAGGCAAAAATAAGACTCATCATATCATATTTTATTTGGGTTATAATTGCTGAGAATAAATAAATTGAACCACATGCATGAGAATTGGCCAAATCCTTAGTCCCAATACCTCTCGCCCATTGTTTATATATTTTTATTAAATTTAAAAAATCGAATCTTCACAAGTCCGAGAGTTTGAACTCATTTACTACAACAACTTTAAAATCACATCATCAGGGAGCAACGTGCAGTGTGACGTCATGAAGGCGTTCAGCTCTCTAACAAACAATTATGTCTAGAGAACCGCCCAATCATTAAGATTCTATGTATAGGTGGGTCTCTCTATGTAGTCAGGGAACAACGAACGGCGTGACGTCCTGAAGGCGTTAAGCTCTCTAACAAACAATTATGTCTAGAGAACCGCCCAATCATTAAGATTCTACACAGAGGTGATGTTGAAATGTATGAAGCATCGAACACTCAGCCGGGGAGGCCTTTCGAGAAACATATTCATCATAGCTCTCTGAGAGGAACACTCACTCAGTAAGAGATCGTGAAATGGTTCACGGATCGTAAAATATGAATCGTCACATGCGTTCCCGAAGCCGGGTCAGAAACATGCAGTATCATGATTTTACGATTTTGACCTTTGTCGAAAATCCACCATCAACATTTAGTCCCCTGCTTAGTGAGGGACAGTCATGTTCCGCAGTAAGCACTAGATGGTGATTTTCCAGTTGACGAGACAAGCAGTTGAACTCAGTCGTATAAAGGTATTTTCAGAATCCTCGATTTGCTCCAATTGTGTCATATACGAGCAAATGGCCAGGTAAGGACCCTGACAGCATGATAGAGTGCTATCTCGGGAGCACGGAGAGATGAAGCACTGCTGATTTGGACGATCGTAGGTCCAGTTTTGGTCGGTTTAGCGCTTATGGGCCAAAAAGGAGATCCTTGTTTTAGGAACAGACGTTCGTTTGTTCGTTAGTTTAAGAAACAAACAATGATCTCTAGTATAAGAGAGATTTTTTAAATATGTGAGATTTTAATAAACTCTCGTTTCAAAGGTGGATTCTTGTACGAGAAAAAAAGTTTTTTTTTTTTTTTTTTTTTTTTTGAATAGACGTGCTTCTGTTAGTAAAAAATTTGTCTATGAGCTTTCATGAATTTTTTTATTTTCGATATGTAAGCTTTCACAAAGTTTTAAAAATATACTCTCGAGGGAGCAAAAATATATATATATGTTTTCCAAATTTACGTGAGTTTCATGTTAAAACATATTTTTTGTAAAATTAATGTTTTGATTTTGAACAACTGTTGAAAGTAGACAATTATACATGGTGAAATAATGTCTGTATGTGAGTTTTGACAATTGTAGAATGGACGTCTGCCCAATTTTTGAAAAATCAGTGGATGTTCACACAGTAAAAATTTACGTGGGTTGTTCACGATTTTATGAAAATCAATTTATGATTTTTGAATAATGGACTTTGCCCGTCTTTGCAGGTTTGAAGAAACGAACAAGTTTTAAAAACTTTTGTGCTAAGTTCACTACTGTTAGTGAAATTGTAAACAGGTAAGAGTTGGATGGTTACCATTTTTGTTGCGTGTTTGTTATTGGTAAATCCATGACTCCATGTCTTTCGCCTCAGATAATGGTGACTTCCAGTTACAACCACCCTTCTGGCTCTTCCGGGGAACGCTCCAGAAATATCAAGTCAAAGATGAAGACTTCTGCAGATGTTCATGCCAAGGTGAATCAACCTTTCAGATATGCTGGAAAGATGATACATGGTATGTCTCTTGATCATCTGAGAGTGGTTCGTGCTAAGATATATGCTTTCTTGGTCTTAGCAGATGCAGAGGGAAGTAGAGACGTGATGAAATATCACATAAGAAAAGAGCTGAAGATGAAAAGCTCATATCTCATCAGCAGAAGCACCGCCAACATGCAAGTGAGACTATCGGCTGAAGATGAAGTTCGGCCTTGCGTTGATGGTGTAGCTCCTGATTCAGTTGTGGATGAATGAAGAATTTCATCATAATCCGTCATCAGAAAATTCAGAAGTTAGGTCTTCATTGAAAATGTTGTAGAATCTTCGTCCGATGTCGGATTTTTTTGATCTAACCATGTTTCTTCATCCTCAGAAAATTTCCAAGCTTTATTGGAGAATATTTTACGAAACAGTAAACTTCCAGGAGGTTTTCAGAAAATTTTCAGCTGTCATGTAGTCCAAAGTTTTGGCCACATCTTTTTGCTCGTTCATCCAATTGCTGTGAATTTTGGATATGTTGTAGAGGACATCCATACGAAGAGAATGACATATGACTAAACCTTAGATTCTTCAACAATTTCTCCCATATTGCTTCTTTGTGCATGATAGTGTAGAATCGTCTCAAACGAGCTTGTTGTAAAACGCCCCTGTTGTTTCTTTAGACCATTTGCTTGTGTCTTGAACGCTTGATGAAGGATTTCAATGCCATTGATTAATTTGAAATCTGAAACCCTTGGTTGATACATGAGCCTGGCGTTTGCAGTACCATTTTTTGTTTCTGTCAATCGTCGTAGAAGCATCACTTCTGAAACCCTGGTCACGGGACCATAACTGAGGTTGCTCTCAAGAGGGGATGATGTAATGACCATGGTTGTATGTCCTGGTTGTAGCATTCGTTTTATGATGAAGGATTAGCATAGGAGAGCTTGGTGCCAGTCACGAGTCTTGGATTGTGAAACTGATCGTCATGATCAGTGAATCGTTAGTCCCCAGTATTTTGTTAAATCTCCTTTTCGTTTTCCCTTCTTCTGGCAAGACACAGATAAATGACCCAGGTAGAAAAACCTGATGTAAAGACCTAGGTGGTCGAAATTGGAGGTACCTTGATGAAGGACTTAGTGGAAGACCTGGTGGACACTGATCGACTGTGGAAGTTATGAATCCCGTCTAAGAATTGCTGCTTGCATGTTGTATGCTCTGGAAGCTGTAGGAACCTCATACGACATCGGAATTCGATGATTGAACCCACTTTTGAAGCCAAGAGACCGAGTTATCAAATGAGTAAAGAATCACTCAATTTGGAGTTGTAGAGGTCAGACAACGAAGCATGCACATTTGTAATCCCTTGCAAATTTTCAGATTCTATAAACATGAGTGTGGAAGCCATATCTTTCTGCTCGTATGTCCGATTGACGTGCCCTTTTGGTATGTTGTAGAAGAGACATAGACGAACATCTTTCATTATGGAAGAATTGTCCCATTCCTCACCCATTGGTACGTTTTTGTAAACCCATGGCATGAAGTGTGTTGTATCTCATTTGTAGACATGATGAGATCATCTTGTAGAAGACTTTGGCTTGTGCCCGTCCGTCGTGCAATCTTTGGGAATACTTTCATGTGAATATGTTTTCTTGTCTACACACATTGATATGAATCATTAGTGCTTGGAGAAGTCCGCTTCATTGAGTAATACTTCAGAGAATGGTTAGTTGTTGAAGCCCTGTCATGAGGATGTTGCTCCTGAGACCGTTATTGATGCTGAGATTACGATTGAATTTTTCTCCAGAAATTCATATTGATGCTGAGAATATGGTCGGAGTTGCTTCATAGATCGAAAAGGCTAGAACCATGATCATCGACATAGTCTTTGCTCCTCCATCCAGTGAGCCTTTACATTCACGAACTAGTTGGTGGGTTGAGCATCCCTAAGAAGAAGGTGTACTGGGAGTTCAACACGAATTCTCCTGAACAATATGACTTCGCTGTAAACTGGATTCGTCAGTGAGTTGACGTTGTTTCGGCAGATAGCAGCAGCAGTCTCCATTCTGGGTGTGATCGGTGAATAGAAGAAGTTCCTTAGTTGTGCACGGTTTGTGATGTAGAGAGGTCCCGTTGATAAAGTTTTCATGGAATCGCATCAGGTTGCAATGACTTGCTATGTCTTGAATCTTGTCCAATAAGATCAAGTCCCCAGTGCATGTTGAAGGAATTCGTGCCATCGATGGATGAATGATGTTGCATCTGCTTCAGAAGTCTTATCATAGAATAGTGAAAACTTATCGATTGATCGTGTTGGTGTTGAATCAGCGTATCATCGTCAATATATTTTTGCTGAAGCTAGATGCGGCATTGTCGAAGGTGTACTCTTTGATTGGGAGTACAATCTGAAGGCTTCTGAAGAATATAGCACTCAGAGATGAGAGGTTTTTGAATTTCGGTTTTCCTTGGAGAAGTGGGTGATTGACAGTTGTAGGGATTTTCTTTTGGTTTGATAGATTCAATTACTTAATGCAAGTATTGCATATATTTTGGAGGAATTGAAAATAACGGATAGGTTAAGAAATTCCTAAATGCTTCAAACCTTGGTTGCTTGAGCGTTGAAGCGTCATATCCCTTAAGCGTAGAATATCTTAGGATTGATCGTCTCAGCCCCGAGTATCTTCTGTTGATTCGGCATTTCTTTTGTTGCAGTAGTGGTATTCAACACTTGTGCAGACATCAGAGCTTTCTGATTTTGTGGCACTCATGGATACTCCTGCAAGGCTACGGAGAAACGCCCAAAGTGTTCTTTGCCATTCTTGAACATCATCTCAGTAATGAATGTCTCAGTGAGATGTTCGATTCAGAGAGGTGTAAGATTCAACCACTTGGTAAAATGTTAATATGGTGAAGCTACCCATTCATAACGTCTTCCAATAGCAGAATTGTTAGCAGAATTTAGTCCCCATGCTAAGATAGCATGTGAGGAAATAAATGACATAGACATGGGAGGAATGAGACTTGCCTGAGTGTGGAACCTCTTGATGAATGTCTATGCATCTTTTGCAGGTTCTTTTTTCAACTTCGTCGAAGTTTGAAATTCTTTCAAATGCTCTTGTTGACGGTGGTTTTTAGTTCGGGGCTAAAATTGTAAAACCATGTATTTAATGCGCCATCATTCTGCAAAGAAGTTGAGCCATTTAAAAGTGATGAGTGCTCATGCCTCTTTACTTACATGCGTATTGAACAATTCAGTATATTTATATGAAATTTATTCAGAATGGTGCGTGTAGCAACAATCCAAAATATTCTGTAAATTTCTGAGTATTTGTTCCATACCATGTTCCCAATTGAACTCTTAATACTGACATGCCATGACGACTAATGTTCGCTCTCAGCCGAGTAGCATGAATCTCCCTAAGTGTCAGGAAGTACTCTATCAGAGGCATGCAAATTTATACTGCCCTTTAATATTAAATTCGTGATTTTTGTATCAGTGTGCAAAATTCACCAAAATTTGATTAGTTTTGCGGCAACACGCAAAATTCAGTCCTTTAACCTAATTTTATCAATTTGCAAAAATTAGGTTTTTTGTGCCCTGCGCAATATCCCGAACCCTATTGGTCGAGACAAAACCTAGGTAAGCTAGGAAACTAACCCACCATGGAGCTAGTAGGAGAAAAATCCTACCAGAAAACAAGAAATAAAGAGGAACTGCGGCAAATAGAAGGAGGCGCGGCCACGCCACTTGGCCGGCCGATCCGCTCCAACAGGCGCCGCTTGTGGCCGGCTGGTCACGCTCCATGTTGCTGCTTACCGTCCCCCTTTCCCATCGACCAATAAGATCGCTTTAAACGCGCCACATGCACTTTTAAATAAAGTTGGAAGTTGGTTGGTCGACGCGCCTAATTCCTTAAGGAATTTAATATAGGCTTCCCATGTAAGACTCAAAAACGATCACGGTCGTACATTTTGGCCAGTCGATTTATCAAACATAGCCGCCTCCTAACATGGTCGGACAAGCGCCATCATGTACACTGGAGGGCCTACTAATGCCTAGGCCGATCAGCATCCTTCCGACTCGCAAGCGGAGCCACTAAATGTTTACCAAAACAGTTGGCCGCGCGAGTTACAAAACCCTAATTTCTATTAAACGGCATTACATTACTGCCGTAAAATGATCTTGGCCGCCCAACTTCGCCAGCCGAATTGACCGGCCTAGATTCAATCTTAATCAACGGGCATGGTGCGGATATGTTCACTAGCGGCCCGGCTATTATGCTGGTCTGTCCAACAACTCCCAGAGCGTGGCTAACACAAAAACCCGTTATCCCAAAATAGGTTGGCCACGTGGATTTTTAAAAACCTAAATTAATCAACGTCGGCCAATACCTGCCGCAGATCATCTCGGCCTCCCAACTTCACTAGTCGAATCGGGCGGCCACACTCCTATTATAGGCTTTTAACAAAATGTATCAGTGACCATTGGTCGCTCTTCTTCCATTAGGAACAATCGTCCACGCCGCAGCCTACCCATATGGCTTCTAAACGATCACCCAAAGATTGGACGAACAACTGGGAGCATTTGGTAAACAATTTAAGTATGAGATATATGCCAAAAGTTTGGTATGGATGTCTAACATAACATACTAAAAAATCACATCAATCGGTTTAACGAGCTAAAAGATACAGCTTAAAAGGCGAGCTAGGTCATGGCTGAAAACTGACAGAATTATTCCTGAGTTTTTACTGTCGGGATGTTTTCACCTCCTAAACGACCTCAAAACCTAAATATTCCCACGCGAGAAGATAAAAAAAAAATTATGATAAGAATGGATGTGCGGATCGTCAAAATACGAGTTCGTATGAGAATTCTACAGCAGTTTTAGTGAGGGTCTCACATCTGAATTTTCTGATTACGAAATTTCATGAATTAGCATAAACTTCTGCAAATCATCTCAGCCATCCAACTTGGATAGCCAACTTAACCGGTTTAGATTTAATTTGGGCCAACCAATAGGATGTCAAAATGGCTACCAGCCACCATTCTCCTATAGGGACCGATCACCACATCTTTAATGTACATGGATAGCTCCTGGCATCTACTCACATATGACCACCCGCCACCTAGCTTGCGCGTGATTGGTCAGAATATCTAGGTCTTGAAAACAAAACCCATTCAACAGCTTCAGAGAAGTAGTGGGTGTGTACCGACCCATCTTCCCTCATTAAAAGACGTGGTTTTCAACATTTTCACACGATCTTGCTTCTCCATCACTCAACTACTCCCATTTCCTATGAGATCAGGGTGCGTTCAACTATGACTTATATAAATAGGTTTTCAACCAATTTCAACCAACGATAGAGTTTTAATTAACAACACAGTATCCAAAAAAAACACCCAGAACTGATAGCTTACATTCCGCAAGCCAATTCCTTATTCTGATACAAGTCATAAAATAGCCACACCTTCAGAGTTAACCATTCTGATCTCAACACCTTCTTTGCTTCCCTCCCTAAGATCAACCCTTCTCCTTCATTTTGTGACCGAAGCAAGACTGGAACAGCCATTTCTTAGTTTAGGCCAGGATTGTACAGATTGATCTCTCGAATCTAAAGTACTCCCGTGCAGTGCATTTGTTTAGGGTTTAGATTCGTTTCTCGGCGGCACACCCAAATTTACCAAAACCAGCAGAATCAGTTTTTACCCTAAAACAAATGGTGACCACAGTGGGAGATTAATCTCTCGGTTGCGAAAAATCTTTTTCCCAATTTCATTGTCAATTTCCTAAATTTCTCAAGATGGTTGATCTTAGGAATGGTTCAGAAACCCTCAATCCCAATTTTACTTCTCCTAGCACTAACAATACTTCACATGTTATTCCTTAATCCATTCTTTCATTTAAAACCCTTGTCGAGGCTATGGAGTCTCAATATTTAACAACTATTCACGATTTGATAAAAATCCTGAATGATATTGTCAGGGATCAAGCTATTATTTTCAAGACGCAGGACGAAGTATTTACGCTTTTGAAAGTCCTCATGGATCAATTATCAAAGGAACCAACACGTATTCATTCTTGAGGAAACGTCATCAACAATTCATTTTGGATCAGTACTGATGGTAGTAGCCCTTCTTCCAAGATTCATATTCCTACTCCTGGTGAGGAAGATGAAGCCTATGGTCACGTTGAATGGAAAGGTATCCACCAACCTAACTTGTCTGCTCATGAAGATCAAGAGATGTTTCCTCAATCTCAAAAAAAAGACTCGTGGGATTTATCACATTCTCATCAGATTCCTCACAATGAAAAGGTGATTTCATTATGTGCGTCCTCCCTGGAAAATATCAATTCCCGTATTGCATCAGAAGCTGCTAAGAGATCCGCTGCTGCTTTACTCAGTCGATCTGAACCGTTCCAGAATGAAGAAGTTCGTAAAGATGTTCAGGAAAGCAGGCGTACTTCCAATAAAATATCCAACCTCCGGTCAATCGCTAGTGAAAGAGGAAAGAGAAAAGCTCCAGCAGCGGAACAACAACCCAAACGTGTGGCACCAGCGCATCAGACGGTTCCATCCCGGAAGGCCGCGGCTAAGACTCCTGCGTAACAACAAGAAACTGGAGATGCTGCTCTAAACTTCCCGTTCCCAATCGAGGAAGTAATTGAACTCCTGGAAGTATGGATTCAAGATGATGCCATCAAACTACCTCCTATCAGGTGCCTACCAACTGAGGAAGAAATGGCAAATCCAAAATATTGCTATTACCACAGGTTCGTCAATCATCTAACCAATGAATGCAACAAATTGAAGCGCATTTTCAAAGAAAAGGTAGATGCAGGGGAACTTCAATTAGGCACTGAAGGAGTTCGCAGAGACCCTTTTCCCGTCAGGAGCTGCATGATTTCCGGGGACTCCATCCACAAAACCGTACAGTCTATGATGGAGCATTTATGTGAGATTCTGTATTTCTCCAAGACACAACGTCAAGACATATTTGCATCCATCAACCGTGTTGTATCAGGAAAGCGGCTATTTCCATCCAGGGAAGCCACTCCCAAACCCCAACCTCTCATGGAAAGCGCAACCGATAGATGCAACTGAGGACTCCTAACCACCGCTCACTTGAAGGATGTCAAGTTTGACAGCACAATGATTGACGCGTCCTCTGATTTCAACATTGTTACCGTCAAGACTCTGAGAGATGCAAAGATTTCAAAGCAGGAAGCTGTTCACTACCCAATCATAATCAAAAACTCAAAAACAGAATCCAGAGATGCTTATGGGTACATCAATCTCGAAATCAAAGTGGGAGATGCTCTAACACACGCCAAATTTCATGTGGTTAAAGAGTACCCAAATTATGATATGATCTTGGGGCGCTCATGGATACACGATAACAAGGCCAATCTAGGAGTATGTCCTTTGCCAGTGTCTATACCTGAAAGGGTCTCCAATAAGTCGTCCAATCCCGAAGACTATTTGTTGTCATATCAACAACTCGCGAATGTGACACAACTGCCTAAAGAGAGCGTATCAACATTTGTTCGTAGATTCCGAACACAAGTAAGTCTTATTGAACAACCCTTTTTGCAACCAGTCACTCCTCCTTCCGTCAAGGCTTGGGGACTCGATCCGACTATCAACTCAGCCGTCACTAGGAGATGTGAATGGGATGCTGGTCCTTTCAAGTATTTTATCAAGAGTTTAGAAGCTGTCACAGTTAAAGATAAGGAATCTAGGAAAGTAATGGCGCAACGCCCAAACCCATTCCAAGTTGGAGATATGGTAGTTGTGGCTTAGCCTGCTCCGTCCAATTCCACAGAAAGGAAAGACAAGCCATACCTAGTGGCGGAAATTATTTTTGGAGGTTACTGCAGGCTCATCAATACTGACAAGCTAGAAGGCGTAGTAATACACGCCCGGTGGCTCAAACCTTTCAATACCTAAGATGTCACGCCGCCCTCTCCTCAAAAATTCCTTTTAGTGTTTCCTTTAGCAATTTCCCTTTTCATGCAATATTTGTAATTCCTCCAAAATGATTGCACTGCTTGCATTCATAGTTAGGGTTTCAATTTGTCAGTTAATCAAGTATCATTTCCCTTTTAGAAATCTCTTTACTCCTGAATCATCTCAAGGAAAAGTATCGGGTAAACCCAAACCCTCACAAAATCATTAGCCATTAATTCGAAACCATAAAAAATCAAACCATGCAAGAGATGTCTTATATCTTTCAAAATACCGAAGAGGGGAATATGTAAAGGAAAAGAAAGCACAAGATCATCAAGCAGCGGCACATTCTTTCTGGAGCAAGCATCTTTCGCATCCGAAGAGCAGCATGCTTCAACCTTCGCCTGACGAGATTCCCAGAAGAAGTTTTGTTGTCTGCAGTTTTCCGGATTTTGGGACCCCTTCACGGAACCAAGAAGCAATAAATTTTAAGTCAGCACATATAACACTCCCGAGTTGCAACTACTTCTTCAGAAATGGCGCATCGAATCACATTACACGCGTCATTAATTGGAGATGAAGCCTCCTCACCTAACAAGCATGTATTTTAGATTTCTTAGTCCGTGGCAATGCGTCCATGCTTCTACACACCTGGCTTTTGGATTTATTAATTCATAACAATGTGTCCATGCTTCTATATGCCTAGCCGGCATGCCACAAATATTCAAGAAGCATGTAGTCTGCACCGGGTATTATCAAACAGAAGAATGGGAA
Organism: Papaver atlanticum; assembly: GCA_023531105.1. NCBI lineage: Eukaryota > Viridiplantae > Streptophyta > Magnoliopsida > Ranunculales > Papaveraceae > Papaver > Papaver atlanticum. The sequence goes on from JAJJMB010011095.1 coordinate 12,632,182, forward strand.
GAACTCGTTTTTAAATATCAAGGGTTAATGGCGCCCTCACTGGAGTTCTCTCCAGAAGATGCTTCAATGTTCTCTTCAAAAGCCGTTCCAGAAGTCGCTTCAACGTTTTCTCCAGAAGCCGAAGCTACTTCAACGCCTCAGCAAGCCACACAGACCAACCTCATCATGTCTGCCACATCGCCGACAAAGTCAGATTCGGTGTTTCTAGATTTCCAATTTCTTATGGAAGGGGTGCATGAGCTGCCAAAAGTTTGGATACAATACAAATCTATCAAATACGACTCCCGCTTATTGATCAACAAATGACGAATCCAAAAGATTGCCGCCTTCATCAATTCGTCAACCACCTTACATCTTTCAGTAGAAAATAGGCTCAGGATAATTACACCTGGGGACTGCCAGCATGGGATGCCTTAAGGTCCCTTAACCAGGTTGTTTCTGATATCAGCATCATCACTGTCAAAGCTTTACGAGCCACAGGAATTTCTCAACATGAAGCCGTGCACGTGCATCAAAGACTCCAAAAGTACGCCGTAGAGATATTTTCACATATCCGGCCACGCCATCGGATCTAAAGTATAACTGGGGACTGCTCAATCGCATCCCATTCCATACAACAATCCAAGATTCAGAAGATGGCTCAAAGGATGTCGCTTGTAACGAAGTCCTTGAAGACTTGATAACATCATGTCGACAACAGAACGCCTTTCAGCTCGTTTACTTCACTCAAAGACTCCGGAAGATTTTTCCCATATAAGCATTCCAAGCATTTCATCATCGCAATCAGAGGGGAAGAATGAGCTGATGAGATAAAGAGTCAGGATGAAAGCAATTCCATTCCAGTCAATGCTCAGGAGTTTAAAAAACATTTTAGTTGCGACTTAGCAGTCCAGACTCCAAGCAACTTATAAGTCAAGGCCTTTCGCAATCGAGCGCAGTGGAGTTTAGCAAATTTTGAAATATACCTGGAGGCAATTGACGTATGATATGAGGACGATAACTGCGTGCTTTGATACTTCGTTAAACATGTCTTTCTCAAAGACCTAGCCGGCCTCTATCCTGGTAACATCTGTCTACCTTTCCTCATAAGTTTTATCTTTATTTGTCACCATCGAGTGCTTACCCCGCAACAATGTCACTGTTACTTACTAAGCAGGGGACTTAATGTTGATGGTGAATTTTAGTTCAGGGATAAAATTATAAAAACCTGTATTTAATGCGCTATCATTCTGCAAAGAAGTTGAGCAATTTAAAAGTGACGAGTGCTCTGTCTCTTTACTTACATGCGTATTGAGCAATTCAGTATATTTATATGAAATTTATCCAGAATGTTGCGTGTAGCAACAATCCAAAATATTATGTAAATTTCTGAGTATCTGTTCCATACCATGTTCCCAATTGAGCTCTTAATACTGACATGACATGACGACTAATGTTCGCTCTCAGCCGAGTAGTATGAATCTCCCGAAGTGTCAGGATTGAGATGCGTGTGGAAGTACTTAATCAGAGGCACGCAAAGTTATGCTACCCTTTAATATTAAATTAGTGATTTTTTTATCATTATGCAAAATTCACCAAAATTAGATTGGTTTTGCGGCAACCCGTAAAATTCAGTCCTTTAACCTAAATTTATCAATTTGCAAAAATTAGGTTTTTTGTGCCCTGCGCAATATCCCGAACCCAATTGGTCGAGACCAAACCTAGGTAAGCTAGGAAACTAATCCACCATGGAGCTAGTAGGAGCAAAATCCTACCAGAAAAAAAGAAATAAAGAGGAACTGCGGAAAATAGAAGCCACAGCAAATGGAGGCACGGCCACGCCATTTGGCCGGCCGATCCGCTCAAACAGGCGCCGCCTGTGGCCGGCTGGCCACGCTCCATGTTGCTGCTTGTCGGCCCCCTTTCCCATCGACCAATCAGATTGCTTTAAACGCGTCACATGCACTTTTAAATAAAGTTGGAAGTTGGTTGGTTAACGCGCCTAATTCCTTAAGGAATTTAATATAGCCTGCCCATGTCAGTCTCAAAAATGATCACGGCCGAACATTTTGGCCAGTCGATTTATCAAACATATACGCCTCCTAACATGGTCGGACAAGCGCCATCATGTACACTAGCGGGCCTGCTAATGCCCAGGACGATCGACATCCTTTCGAGATTAGCAGGACGATCGACATCCTTTCGAGTCGCAAGCGGAGCCACTAAACGTTTACCGAAACAGTTGGCCACGCGAGTTACAAAACCCTAATTTCTATTAAGCGGCATTACATTACTTCCACAAAACGATCTTGGCCTCCCAACTTCCCCAGCCGAATTGACCGGCCTAGATTCAATCTCAATCAACGGGCATGGTGCGGATATGTTCACCAGCGGCCCGGCTATTGTGCTGGTCGGTCCAACAACTCCCAGCGCGCGGCTAACACCAAAAACCGTTAGCCCAAAATAGGTTGGCCACAAGGCTTTTTAAAAACCTAAATTAATCAACGACGACCATTAACTGCCGCAGATCATCTCGGCCGCCCAACTTCGATAGTCGAATTGGCCGGCCACACTCCTATTCTGGGCTTTCAACACAATGTCTCTGTGACCATTGGCCGCTCTTCTTCCATAAGGAACAATCGGCCACGCCGCGGCCTACCCATATGGCTTCTAAACAATCACCCAAAGATTGGAAACAACTGGGAGCATTTGGTAAAAAAAATTAGTATGATCTACATGCCAAAAGTTTCATATGGATGTCTATCATAACATACTAAAAAATCACATCAATCGGATTAACGAGCAAAAATATACAACTTAAAAGGCGAGCTAGGTCATGGCTGAAAACTGATAGAATTCCTCCTGAATTCTTCCTGAGTTTTTACTGTCGGGCTGTTTTCACCTCCTAAACGACCTCAAAACCTAAATATTCCATCGTAATAAGATATCAATTTTTTTCCTGATAAGAATGGAGGGGCGGATCGTCAAAATCCGAGTTCGTATTAGAATTCTACAGCAGTTTTAGTGAGGGTCTCACATTTGAATTTTCTGATTACGAAATTTCATGAATTAGCACAAACTTCTGCAAATCATCTCAGCCATCCAACTTGGATAGCCAACTTAACCGGTTTAGATTTAATTTGGGCCAACCAATAGGATGTCAAAATGGCTACCAGCCACCATTCTCCTATAGGGACCGATCACCACATCTTTAATGTACATGGATAGCTCCTGGCAGCTACTCACACATGACCACCCGCCACCTAGCTTGCGCGTGATTGGTAAGAATAAATAGGTCTTTAAAACAAGACCCATTCAGCAGCCTGCTGCATATTTTCCACGAAAATACTCGAGACATCAAACATGTCACAAATTGGGGGATGTTTATCAGGGTATTGGTCTGGCGGTTTACAGCGTGCGGCGTGCAACACGCCCATTATGATAAAGTATCAGGAAAAGCGGACAGTTAGTGGCGGCAGAGAAGTAGTGGATGTGTACCGACCCGTCTTCCCTCATTAAAAGACGTGGTTTTCAACATTTTCACACGATCTTGCTTCTCCATCACTCAACTACTCCCATTTCCTATGAGATCAGGATGCGTTCAACTATGACTTATATAAATAGGTTTTCAACCTATTTCAACCAACGACGGAGTTTTGGTTAACAACACAGTATCCATAAAAAACACCAAGAACTGATAGCTTATATTCCGCAAGCCAGTTCCGTATTCTGATACAAATCATAAAATAGTCACACCTACAGAGTTAACCATTCTGATCTCAACACCTTCTTTGCTTCCCTCCCTAAGATGAACCCTTCTCCTTCATTTTGTGACCGAAGCAAGACTAGAACGGCCATTTCTTGGTTTAGGCCAGGATTATACAGATTGATCTCTCGAATCTAAAGTACTCCCGTGCAGTGCATTTGTTTAAGGTTTAGATTTGCTTCTCGGCGGCACACCCAAATTTACCAAAACCAGCAGAATCAGTATTTACCCTAAAACAGCTCTGATGATGGAACGTCCGCCAAATCTTCTGGATCAGAATTTTCTTCATTTGAGAGATGTGCAACCAAAGATGCTTTGTCAGTGGCCATCTTTTCATCATGGATCCACGCTCATCCGAGGATCGTGTCATATCTTGGATCTCCCTGATTGTGTTAAACTTGGTCTCTGTTCAGGTTAAACCTATTTTCACCTTGAGAGTGATATAGCCAAAAGCGTCTCTGAGCGTTCCTTCATGTTCTATGATAGGAGCATGAGTGGATTCTTTTTGAGTGATACCCGCGGATCTGAGAGTCTTCAAAGGGATGATATTAACAGCAGTACTAACATCAACTAATGCTCTCGTGAATTCATTTCCTTTGAGATTTACTGTGGTGAGCAGTCCCCATTCATACATCTGTTTGTCTGTAGATGGAGGATCATGAAGTATTTCGGAATGGACTTCTTGACACGATGTGATTCAGTATTGTGAACATGTCTCTCATTTGTGCCTTCGACAGATAGAGAAATTTACTTATATGTTCGACCAACGATTGAACTGCCTCTTTGATAGGTTGTTCAGAGAGAGTGCAGGTCTTGATTGGGAGAGAGAGCTGTATACTCCTTAAGTCCCCAGTTGAAGCTATTGTGGATCAACCTTCTCTTTGAAGATGTGCTTCAAAATATTTCAGTCGTTTGTTGGATGATTGATGAATCTATGAAGGTGACAATACCTGGGATTCTCCATTTCTTCTTCAGTTGGCTCTCTCTTAATGAACGACAATTTGATTACACCATCTTGAACCCAGACTTCCAGTAACTCGATCACTCCATGAGAAAAGGGAAGTTTGAGTCTGTCTGATCATTTCCCCGTTCGTTGATGCCGGGTCGAGGTTTGTGCATTTCAGGATTGGTTATATTTTCTTTGTGCCTTAAGAGGAGCCTGGGATGTTGGAGAAGCGTTCTGATGCTGTGTCTCGGCTTTCCTTTCATTCCTTTCAGCAAAAACGTTTGTTGAAGGTTGGAGATCGTACTAATTTTTGACCAGGCGTCGTCTGCTACGAGGTTCCTCGGCCTTTGCAGACTTTTCTCTTTCCAGTAAAGCAGGTGCGGTATTCGCCGATCGTTTGGCTGCTTCATGAAGTTCTAAGAAAGTCTGGAATCGGAGATTTTCTAGTAAAGCTCTGTAGACCGGGGTCATTCCATTGATGCACAAGTCCACCAGTTGTTGTTCAGTGACATTTGGGTCATGACAATCCAGAGCTTGGACTCTGAACCTTTTCATGTAGTCGTTCGGATGTTCATTGTTCTTCTGAGACATTCTTCCTAAATCAGAGAGGGTAATCTGCTCTGAGACGAAGAAGTATTTCCGGTAAAAGGCATTAACCATTTCTCCCCAACTAGTGATGCTCCCTGGTGAGATGTTGTTGTACCAGGTATATGCCCAGCCCGTCAGAGACTTTAAGAATTCCTTCAAACGGACGACATGGTTGTGTTCATGCTCGCCTAATGCTTCCAAGAATCAAGAAACATGCTCTCGAGCATTCCCTGTTCCATTGTAAAGTGTAAATATTGGAGAAGTGTAACCTTTTGTGAGATGAATTCTCTGTATAGCAGCGGGATACGGAGGTTGGTGACGATGGACTGATGATGTCTTGTCTTTCCCTCGATCCTCCAAAAAGCGTTCAAGGTTTTCATGAGTGATGAAACCTGTGGATTCCTTTGCCGATGAGTCATCTGCAGCTTTGCGGACTTCATCATCATCCACTATGTGAATTGGAGAGATTTCAGGATCAGCAGCCGGAGGTGTTTCTTTGGATTTTCCTTTCTCCTGAGTTTTCTCTGACATCTTGTCTTTGAGAGTTTTGAGATAAGTGTATAATTCTTTCTGAGTGGCAGCCATGTCAGTCTGATTTTTGGCGAAAACTTTCTGGACCTTCATGAGATCAGCTATGGTATGCGGATTTTATCTGATTTCCTCGGGAAACCGTCCGAAGAGAGGATGATTTCCGATGTTTGTTTGAGGAGGAGTGGTATCACCAGCACCGTTGTTGGAAGCAGGAGTAGTTTATGGGGTACCACCGTTGTCGCTAGTGCTAGCGTTGTTTGTGTTAGGATTTGTAACCGAACCTAACCTAAGATCAACCATTTTGTGAAAGTTTGAGATTGCAACCGAGAGATTGATCTCCCAATGTGGTCGCCAATCTGTAGATGGGGAAAAACAGTTCGCTGGTTTTCTAGGAAGTGGAGAGATGACCGTGCGTACGGAGGCTCCTAAACCGAGCAAACTACCTAACCTCAAATAGATGCACTGCACGGGAGTGCTTTGAGTTCGAGAGATCAATCTGTAGGACTCCGGCCTAAACCAATTCAATGGCCGTTCTAGAGTCAATTCGGTCACAAAGAGGGAGATGGGTTGATCTATAGGAGGAAGCTGAGAATTGTGGGATCAATGGTGATCAAGGATTGTGGATGTGTTGAAGGTTTCTGCAAGTATATGAACTATAGAGTTCTACAAATAAGTTTCGATCGAGAGAATTGTTATTTTTTTGTCATCGATTTTGAACTTATTTATATTGTCAGAATAGTAAACACATTGATCCCAGTAAGTGTAACGGTTTCTGGAGTGAAAGAGTGGGAAAGTGGGAGATCGTGGGAGATCGTGGTAAGATCAGTTCCATGTCGTGTGGAGACTTGGTTGATCATCCACCCACTACTTTGCTAATTCCCTCAACTGCTTGCACAACTTACTTATGTTTCTCATCGTGGATGAACACACGTGCAGTAGGCCTCCATACCAAAACCCTAATTAATACCCCCCATGTGACGTTATTGATGTCTATTGAACGTGGAGTCTGCAAGCCAGGCGTGTATTTGATTAGTCAGTTATTGACTTGGTTAGATAATGAGTCTAAGTATTGTTCAGTTGAGCGTGATTGTCGAATGCTCTAAGATTCATGGATTGAACATGTCTGTTGAGATGTATAGTTCTTGAATCAACATGATGATAGTTTGAGCAAATATTGCTCGTCTGAACAAATATTGCTCTATGATAAATCGTTGAATATTGATAGTTAAATCAATATTACCATTCGGAGCAACGTTGCTCGCGTCTGAGTAAATTTTTGAATATTGATAGTTAAATCAATATTCCTCGTTTGAGCAAATATTGCTCGTCTGAGCAAATATTGCTCGTTTGATGAATTATTGGTAGCATGACCAAATAAAATATTGATTAAAATATTGGTAGCTGGACCGAATATCATATAATTAATTAAGATGTTGACTGTTTGATCAACATAAAATTATTAGTGTTTAAACTTGCTCAAAATCATGATTTGCAGAGCATTCAGTTCAAAACCCTAATTTTGATCGATTGCTGACCAGTTGGTGATTTATTGAAAATCAATCACTAAAGGAGGGACCGGCTACATGGAATGATGGACGACCATGTTGTTCCCAAGTGCTCGTGTGAGCATGTACCAGAGTCCTTTGTTGACCAGTTGGTGAAAGGATGATTAAATGCTGGTTTAATCATTTATTAAAATAGTGCTCGTCTGAACATTAGGTAATACAACCTAATTATGGAGAAGTGAGGGCCGACCAAGAGGGCATGAGACCATCCCTTGGTGGTCGTGGGAACAGCTGATGGTCGTTTGAGCAAATTCCAAGGTGGTTGGAAAGAGTTTGGACCCAATATGAGCAATTGAGCAAATTAGGTCAAAATTATAAAGATGTGTGGGACCGGCTCTTTGCAAACCTTAGGGCCGACCTTGGTCAGTCAAGGTGGTATGCCTATGTCATCATAATGTCCGTGTCTCAGTCCTGAGAGTTTTAGTATTTTTTGTTGTGCGTCTGAGCGATATTTTGGATTTTCAGAAGAGTTTGATCTTTGACTGAAATTCTTGATTTTGCTCGAAAGAGCAAGTATAACTTTGCCCATTTGATCAATACTTTGAGAATATTAAAATAATAATATTTTAATATTTTTCGTGTGTAGCCTAGTCGGTCATGTGACCATTTGAATTTTTGACTTTTTCACCGTTTGAGCAATATTCGAGAAAATATGGAAAAACCAGGGTTTTTGCTCAAACGGAGGAGTTTCATGAGATGAGGTAAATAATAATTATGAAAACAAGGGATTGCAAGTTGTGGGACCGGCCATGGCTAGGGAATGGCCGGCCGGCTAGGTAGCCCGGTCACGTGACACCTTCCCCTATTTTTATTATTTTTCATCTTTGAAGGAAAATATGGAGAAACCGTGAGTTTTGCTCAAACAAGGAAAGTTGCTCGAATGAAGGAGTCTTCATGAGATCATGAAAATAAGAAAATAAGAAAAATAAATAAAGGAAGAGGCGTGGGGGACCGGGCACGGCGGCATGACCGACCGGCCGGTGGGCCTAGTCCCTAGGCGCCTCTTTTATTTTATTTTTATTATTTTCTCTCTCCTATTTTGCGTGGGTTTCCTCGTTTGTCCATATTTTTGAATGCTCGTTCGTGCATTTGGGTGCTCGTTCGTGCATCATCGTTGAGTACACTGCACTATTTTCTTGGGGCTTACTTGGTGATAGTCCATTCGCCCGATTGTTGGATATTTATTACTAATTCATGAAATTCAGTTAAGAATGATTCATGAAACAGAGTAATAAAATGAATTGAGTATCTATTACTAATCTATGGAATTCAGCCAGGGAATTCAAGGAATGGAGTAATGAGATAAATTGGTTATCTATTACTAATCCATGGAATCTAGCCGGGGATAACCATGGAACGGAGTAATGAGATATAATAGATTATTTTCTAGGAATTCAGTTGGCGAATGACACTAGAGTTAATCTATGTGCAGAATCGATATATGAGATAGTTGAAGCATCATATTCGTTCTGAGGGGTGTATAGTGAGGAAACAACGAATGGCGTGACGTCCTGAAGGCGTTCATCTCTCTAACAAACAATTATGTCTAGAGAACCGCCCAATCATCAAGATTCTATACATGGTCTCTCTACATAGTTAGGGAACAACGTGCAGCGTGACGTCCTGAAGGCGTTCAGCTCTCTAACAAACAATTATGTCTAGAGAACCGCCCAATCATTAAGATTCTATGTAGAGGTGGGTCTCTCTATGTAGTCAGGGAATAATGAACGGCGTGACGTCCTGAAGGCGTTAAGCTCTCTAACAAACAATTATGTCTAGAGAACCGCCCAATCATTAAGATTCTACATAGAGGTGATGATGCAATGTGTGAAGCATCGAACGCTCAGCCGGGAAGGCCTTTCGAGAAACATATTCATCATAGCTCTCTGAGAGGAACGCTCACTCAGTCAGAGATCGTGAAACAATTCACGGATCGTAAAATATGAATCATCACATGCGTTCCCAAAGCCGGGTCAGAAACATGTAGTATCATGATTTTACGATTTTGACCTTTGTCGAAAATCCACCATCAACAACATCTAAAAAAGTTGATATGTGCTTTTCTTTTGGTCATGAATTGTCTCTATGGAAATTTCATTAGGATCCCACTAATTTTCGTACCTTTGCCAATTTTATTGACAAAAATGGGGAGAATTAATGTGTAGTTCACACTACAAATACATATGGTTTTCGGATCATTATGTAAGGGGGAGTGGTTTTCATGTGAGATGAAGTATTGACTAAGGGGGAGTGATACATATCACCATAGTATTGTTGTCAAAGTTGTGATACAATTGAACTTTGATGCTGTGTAATAATACTATGACACTGTATAACAATGATTGAAAGCTATTGTTTTCTCATTGTTATAGCTACGGATCTTCAACAACGATGATGCTGAGTTGAACACCTTTAGAATCATTGGAGTACTTGGAAGTGATGAAGATTTCGAGTAATGTTGAAGAACCAAGGAGATCAAGCATTTGGATGAGAAGCTATAAAGTTTATTTATTTTGTATTCCATATGTATTGATAGTTTTGTCACTAAAATTGACAAAGGGGGAGATTGTTAGAGCACTTCTCGGTCGAACTCGCAAGCGTTGCTATCTCAAGCTTGTTTGTAAAATATAGTTGCCAAAACTATAAGTCTTGACTTCTAGTCTATGTCTCAGATTAGGATAGTAAGTGTAGTTGAGCCTTAGACTCCACGGCGTTCATCGAATGAAGACGAAGAACTACTCAAGGGAATATGTGGAACTTCATCAACAAAAGGTATGTGGAGACTTGAACTTATCTATCACTTAAAAGTCTATCTATTTTATCTCCTATTTTGAGACAAAAGTCGTATTGCTATATAGACTTCAATTATACACATTTGCTATTTCGAGCCGAGTCTATCTCGCTTATCTATTTCTCGAAATATGTGTCGGTAAGCTTTCCCTTTAGCCAAGTTCATCTTTACTCATGACGAAAGTCATGTTGATTATTTCAATAACTTGAAAATCGCTTTGATGAAAATAGTTTGTGAATAACAACTATTTTAACATCCTCTACGAAAGTTTCAATGATTGAAATGAGAGTTTAGAACAATTAACCATGTTTAGATATAAACATAGTGTGTTCTCACATTTGTGTAAAAGTCCAAAAACGGGAACCCAAAGTATGCGTAACCGTACGCGTATGGTAGGTTTGTAAACAAGCCTACGACTATGTCAAACTACAAGTGCACAGTGCCTATTATAGATAGAGCAAATACAGGTCGATCCCACAGAGACAAGGTGGGTGTAGAATTGATTCCAAGATCTTACTACAACTGATTTAATGAAAAGATTAACACAAGATTTGTTTTGTTGGGTGTCGATACGACAAAGATGTTGGTAGAGTAATAAAGAAGTAAACTCAGAGAATGAGGATACTAGGATTGTCAAGTCCACCACTAACCTACACTACGTATTCAACTGATAATATTGTTCTTGTCCTTATGAAGATTCAAGCCTGACCTGTATCTTAAGGTGTTTCTCCGCTGGATCGTTTAATCGCAACTAAGGTATCTTTCCAAAGCATTAACTGTCTAATCAAAGCACAACTAATCTAAGGATCAATAATAATCTGTTTAAGCATGAGTTGCAGTATAATCAACATAGTAGTGTTCTAACTACAATGGATACATGGCATACACTGTGAGAGTAAATTATAGACATACTATGATTAATTCTATCCTAAACAATTCAAGCATTCAAGAACAACACATACAACATGAATAACACGGTAGCGTGCTAGGGCTTCATATAAACCCTAGCAAGGTAAATTAGTACATGTTGAAGATGATTAAAACTCAAATATATTATGAAAACTAATCGATCCATCTAGAATTGGATGTTCACTTACAAAGCATCAACCCCTATTTATACACAAAATTCTCCATATTCTTCTTAAATTCGACAATTAAGAGGGACCCAACTCACCAAAACGCGTTTTCTGACAGTTCTTATCTTCAATTTAACTCTGCAAGACTGATTTTCCAGTTGTTGAATAAAACCCTAGTCTTATCTCTCTCAATCCTAGCTCCTAGGGTTACTGTTCTTTATAAAGAAAAAGATAATTTTGAGAGAGATAGAGATTAAGAGTTTAACTGTGTTGGTGACTGTGAGCAGAGATGGTCGGGTGGGTGAGGGGTGGGGGGGGGGGGGGGGGTTTGATGGAAGAGGGTTCTGTAAAATGGAGAAGAAAAGGAAATGAATTTGGTATGGTTTTGATCGATTAGGGGAAGGAATAGAGGACGTTATGGTGTTGGGAGGATGCATCAGATGATGATATACCGTGTGGAGATGCTGTTGGATCTTGAACATCTGTTTGATGTTGAATGAGTGTATCAGATTCGATGAACCGGGTTTGGGTTTTGGTTTCTCTACCAAGCCCATATCTTCTTCAAAGCTAATATATCAAGCCCACTGCTAGTGTATCTCTTGTAAGTGGCTTGCAGCTGCTCTTTGCGCAACATTTCTTCAGAATTTCTCATTACCTTTATGCCCCTGGCCACCAATTTTCTGCTCTTTTGGCTTCTCAATTCATTAAAGCTTTATTTAGTACCTAAAAACATAAAATTAATTAGTAAGTAATTATTCTTGAAAACAATAAAAATACAGAATTTAGGATAAAATAGAGAATTAGAGCACAAAAGATGAGTTAAATGCCAAAAAAAAGATGTAGAAATACACAATATTTGCCACTCATCAACATACTGGCGGTTGTTGGAAATCCGGGTAAGTATGCGTACCGTACGCATACTGGCGGAAGTTTCACGTCCGTGAATTTCTGCTGGAGTTTGGAAGTGAAAAATAACCTCAATCCTGTTACTTAAGTACGCGTACCCGTTTGCATACTTAAGTAGGTTACTTTTTAAAATCGGTTTGTTCATGAACTAAAACATTTATATAATAAGGAATGCAATCTTTGCAAACCGTGGCTATAATGTTCATGAATTGATTCGAGTGAATCAAAATCGATTTTTCTTCGATTGTGTGTTGTATACTTCTATGATATCTAAGCAATTGAACAACTCTCTAACTAGTTCATTTGAGTAATTTGAACTAGTTATGGTAAAGATGAAAAAGGTTGATATGAAAGTGCTCATATCAACCTTTTTCATCTTTATGGCCAACCATTTGTTAACTATATTTGAACCGACTAAGTGTACACGTTTAGGTATGGTTACTCAAACCTAAATGAAGTTACATTTCATTTGTGTATAACAAGCTAAGTTCGATCTAACGGTTGAAAGATATTAGCTTGAATCTAATCAGGTTTTCATCTAACGGTGAATATTGAATGCTTTGTTACCAAGGTAACTTAGATTGCAAACCCTGATTTGAAATCTATATAAAGGAGAACTCAAGCAACTGGGAAACCTAATCCCCACACCTCCTGTGTGATACTAGTTGTATAAGATAGAATCGATTCTCCTTTAACCTTAGGTTTTTCACGAAACCCTGTAGGTTAACGACTTAAAGACTTCATTGATATTGTAAAGCCATACCCAACTATTTTCTATGTAGTTGCGTGATCTGATCTTGCTGTTTCTATCATGATTGAGTGCAATCGTAAGATTGGCTTGAGATTTATATCTCCGATAGGAAAGATAGAAAAGTAGTCACAAACACCTTCGTCTCATCGTTTGTGATTCCACAATATCTTGTTTCGTTAATCGATTAAGATTATTGTGAGGTGATTGATAATTCTAGGCTGTTCTTCGGGAATATAAGTCCGGGTTATCAATTGGTTCCTGTTCACCTTGATATATCAAAAGACGGAACAAAACTCGTAGGTATTTCAGTGGGAGAAAGATTTATCTATTCCTATAGACTTTTCTGTGTGAGAAAGATTTGTTTATCAAGTCTTCGACTTTGGGTCGTATCAACTCTTAGTTGTGGGTAAGATCAGCTAAGGGAATCAAGTGCGTAGTATCCTGCTGGGATCAGAGACGTAAGGAGCGCAACTGTACCTTGAATCAGTGTGAGATTGATTAGGGTTTAACTACAGGACAGACCGAAGTTAGCTTTGTAGTAGGCCAGTGTCTGTAGCGGCTTAATACAGTGTGGTGTTCAAATCTGGACTAGGTCCCGGGGGTTTTTTGCATTTCGGTTTCCTCGTTAACAAAACTTCTGGTGTCTGTGTTATTTCTTTTCCGCGTTATATTTTGTTATATAATTGAAATATCACATGTTGTGCGTTGAATCGATCAATTGGTAAATCCAACCTTTGGTTGTTGATTGAAATTGATTGATCCTTGAACATTGGTCTTTGGTACTGTTCAAGTTATTTCTCTTGTACTCAATCAGGCTCGCAAATTCTTATTTGTTTGATTGCGGATTGAATTGAGAAATTGAGATATAACTCTTTGATATACTTTTCTTAAGATGTAGTCTAACTTTCTAGTTGATTCTCTTGAAAGTATATTGGAGTTAGTCCATACAAATTGCTAAGCGAAATATTAGGTGAGGTTGTTAGACCCCCGCTTTTTCAGTAAGCTTTCGCTTTAACCAAGTTCATCTTATATTCTTGACGAAAGTCAAAAGATGATCATGTGAAAATCGCCTGGTAACATCTTATATGATTTGTGTGAGACAGTCATTTGGTGTAGACTCAGAATGTTTCGTATTGATCATTTGATCACTTGAAATATGCTTTGAAGCTAATAGTTTGTGTGAGACAGCTATTGTCGTCTTATAAGAATGTTTCAATGATTGAAATGGGAGTTTAGAACAATAAACCATGATTGGATATAGCACAGTATGTGTACTTGTATACTAACTATTGCAAGTTATTCCAAGTCCGGGAACCATAGTATGCATACCCGTATGCGTATTGGTTTGTTAGTTGAAGTCCGAAAACCTAGTATGCATACCCGTATGCGTACCGGATTAAATTCAAGTCCGGGTATTCAACTGAGTTTGGTGGTGTATGATAGTAAACGTACCCGTTCGCATACTGCCGAACCCAGACCAAATCCGGCTACTTAGGTATGAGTACCCGTTTGCATACTTGAGTGGGTTATGTTCTAAAATCGGTTTGTTCATGAATTAATACATTTATGAAATAAGGAATGCAATCTTTCCCAAACCGTGGCCACAATGTTCATGAATTGATTCGAGTTAATCAAAATCTATTTTGTTTCAATTGTGTCTTGTATACTTCTATGAGAATATAAACAATTGAACAACTCTAGAAGTAGTTTCATTTGAGTCATTTGAACTAGTTATGTTAAGATGAACAAGGTTGATATGAAAGTGTTCATATAGCTAACTTTGGTTAACTATTGTTGAGCCAACAAGGTGTAAACGTTTAGGTACAGTTATCCATATCTAAATGAAGTCACTTTTCATTTTTGTGTAACAAGCTAAGTTCGATCTAACGGTTGAAAGATATTGAAAAAGCGGTACAACAACCTCACCCAATATTTCGCTTAGCAATTTGTATGGACTAACTCCAATATACTTTCAAGAGAAGCATCTAGACAGTCAGACTCAATCTTAAGAAAAAGTATATCAAAGAGTTATATCTCAATTTCTCGATTCAATCCGCAATCAAACAAATAGGAATTTGCGAGCCTGATTGAATACAAGAGAAATAAATTGAACGGTACCAAAGATTAATGTTCAAGGATCAATCAATTTCAATCAACAACCAAAGGTTGGATTTACCAATTAATCGATTCAACGCACAACCTTGATATTTCAATTATATAAAAAAATATAATGCGGAAAAGAAATAACACAGACACCATAAGTTTTGCTAACGAGGAAACCGCAAATGCAGTAAAACCCCGGGACCTAGTCCAGATTTGAACACCACACTATATTAAGCCGATACAGACACTAGCCTACTACAAAGCTAACTTCGGTCTGGACTGTAGTTGAACCCTAATCAATCTCACATTGATTCAAGGTACAGTTGCGCTCCTTACGTCTCTGATCCCAGCATGATACTACGCACTTGATTCCCTTAGCTGATCTCACCCACAACTAAGAGTTGCTACGACCCAAAGTCGAAGACTTGATAAACAAATCTGTCTCACACAGAAAATTCTATTGGAATAGATAAATCTATCTCCCACAGAAATACCTACGAGTTTTGTTCCGTCTTTTGATAAATAGAGGTGAACAAGAACCAATTGATAACCCGGACTTATATTCCCGAAGAACAGCCTAGAATTATCAATCACCTCACAATAATATTAATCGATTAACGAAACAAGATATTGTGGAATCACAAACCATGAGACGAAGGTGTTTGTGACTACTTTTCTATCTTTGCTATCGGAGATATAAATCTCAAGCCAATCTTACGATTGTACTCAATCACGATAGAAAACAGCAAGATCAGATCACGCAACTACAGAGAAAATAGTTGGGTCTGGCTTCACAATCCCAATGAAGTCTTTAAGTCATTAACCTACAGGGTTTCGTGAAAAACCTAAGGTTAAAGGAGAATCGACTCTAACTTATACGACTAGTATCACACATGAGGTGTGGGGATTAGGTTTCCCAGTTGCTAGAGTTCTCCTTTATATAGATTTCAAATCAGGGTTTGCAATCTAAGTTACCTTGGTAACAAAGCATTCAATATTCACCGTTAGATGAAAACTTGATTAGATTTAAGCTAATATCTTTCAACCGTTATATCGAACTTAGCTTGTTATACACAAATGAAATATAACTTCATTTAGGTTTGGGTAACCGTACCTAAACGTGTACACTTAGTCGGTTCAATAATAGTTAACCAATGGTTAGCCATATGAGCACTTTCACATCAACCTTATTCATCTTTACCATAACTAGTTCAAATGACTCAAATGAAGAGAGTTGTTCAATTGCTTAGATCTCATAGAAGTATACAAGACACAATCGAATAAAAATCAATTTTGATTCACTCGAATCAATTCATGAACATTATAGATACGGTTTGCAAAGATTGCATTCCTTATTATATAAATGTTTTAGTTCATGAACAAACCGATTTTAGAAAGTAACCTCCTTAAGTATGCAAACGGGTAAGCATACTTAAGTACCCGAATTGAGTTTGTTTTTTACTTCAAACTCCAGCATAAATTCACGGACGTGAAACTTCTGCCAGTATTTCCAACAACCGCCAGTACGCGTACGGGTACACATACTTTAGGTTCCCGGTTTTGGACTTTTACACAAATGTGAGAACACACTATGTTTATATCCAAACATGGTTACTTGTTCTAAACTCTCATTTCAATCATTGAAACTTTTATAGAGGATGTTAAAATAGTTGTATCCACAAACTATTTTCATCAAAGAGATTTTCAAGATATTGAAATAATAAATATGACTTTCGTCACGAGTAAAGATGAACTGTGCTAAAGCGAAAGCTTACCAACACATATTTCGAGAAATAGATAAGCGAGATAAACTCGGCTCGAAATAGCAAATGTGTATAATTGAAGTCTATATAGCAATACAACTTTTGTCTCAAAATAAGAGATAGAATAGATAGACTTTTGAGTGATATATAAGTTCAAGTCTTCACATACCTTTTGTTGATGAAGTTTCACAAGTTCCCTTGAGTAGTTCTTCGTCTTCATTCGATGAACGTCGTGGAGTCTAAAGCTCAACTACAATTACTATCCTAATCCGAGACTTAGCTATAAGTAGACTAGAAATCAAGACTTATAGTTTTGGAAACTAAACTTGACAAACAACCTTGAGATAGCAATGCTTGCGAGTTCGACCGAGCAATGCTCTAACAATCTCCCCCTTTGTCAATTTTAGTGACAAAAACTATCAATACATATGGAATACAAAATAAATAAACTTTATAGCTTCTCATCCAAATGCTTGATCTCCTTGGTTCTTCAACATTACTCAAAATCTTTGTCACTTCCAAGTACTCCAATGATTCCAAATGTGTTCAACTTAGCATCATCGTTGTTGAAGATCCGTAGCTATTACAATGAGAAAACAATAGCTTTCAATCATTGTTATACAGTGTCATAGTATTATTACACAACATCAAAGTTCAATTGTATCACAACTTTGACAACAATACTATGGTGATATGTATCACTCCCCCTTCGTCAATACTTCATCTCACATGAAAACCACTCCCCCTTACATAATGATCCGAAAACCATATGTATTTGTAGTGTGAACTACACATTAATTCTCCCCCATTTTGTCAATAAAATTGGCAAAGGTACAAAAATTAGTGGGATCCTAATGAAATTTCCATAGAGATACTTCATGACCAAAAGAAAAGAACATATCAACTTTTTAGATGAAATCATATAGCCGAAACTAAATGCATTCATCAAGGAGTTTATAAAGATACAAGATAACCCATATAATATTCCACAGCCGCACTCCCCACAAAGATTTGGCAATTAAGCACAAGTTCAATTAAGAACTCTCCCCCATAAAATGTCATTCCCGAAAGAACAACAAGAGCGACCTTACTTTTACAAGAAAAGAAGGATTTCTTTGGACATTAACAAATCACATGAAACATGAATTTGTATCCAAAAATCTCAATTAAGTTAACCACAAGAGAACCCATGATTAAATTAATCGGAAATGCTCACATAAGAAAACTTACGGCGCACAGTATTTACATAAAGATATGGATCAGGGAAGATCAATACTGCGGAATAAACAAAGATTCATTCTATTTTTCATCACTATTTGCACAATGACGTATAATAGACTTCAATCTTTGTAAACAAAAGTTCATCCTATCTTCCATCAATATAGCATAATGACATAATAGGCTTAACTTTTGTTTGTCAAAAGTTCATTCAATCTTGTATCAATACTTACATACTGACATATGAAAGACTTAACTTTTGACCACGTATGGGACAATCAAAGTTCACGGACGCAAACACACATATCCCATAACAAGTTGCAATATATAAAACCATAAAGATTAATACTACAAAATCATCTTCCAAATAAACTTTAGAATTTAAATAAATAAATCTAAAAACATTGCAAGATGAAAAATCGTTGGAAATAGCTATGTGTACTCACAATAATTGCTATTCCAAACCCTAGTTATCCTTCTTAAAACACAAGAATAAATTCTCATAAGAAGTTTCCTATACATTAAGACCTTTGAAAAATTCTTTATCGTCCCCGAACTCCTTATCGTCAACAGCCATTGGGACATAAGGTTCATGAAGAAAGGAGTTGATATCAACAAACCTTCTTGACTGATGCCGAACCAGGGCCTTTTGAATTTAAAGAGTCTTAAACAAAAAAGCCTTTATTTGCTGCACTTTCTTTCTTAATTCCTTCAATTCTTCAAGAACACCAGAAAAATTCTGAAGATTTGAAGGGACAACCCTTGGTTTTCTCACATTCCTCATTTTTCTTTTAAAATTTGAGTGAACAGGATGATTGTCTTTTTACTTCATGATTGATGGCTTAACAATCATATTAACATCTTTTCCATCAAAAGTTATGATGCTTGGAGTCTCCATAACAATATGGGTTTGTGAGAGGAATTTCTCAAAACAAGCTCTACAAGCAAACTTGTGATAAAAGAGTTTCTTAGAGAAGGAAAAAGGAATGTAGGGTTACGGAACCTTTATATACTAAAAGGATTCACATACGCACAACTCATACCCTAAAGAAGGCAGAATTGTCTATAATACCCCTCTTTTATTGATATAACAGAGAAAAATCTTTTCAAAATCAGTTAGATAAGAAAAGATGGAAGAATTCCAAAACAATTCAAAAGCAAAAGAAAAACACACATTTTTTTTTCTTCTAAAGCCTGTGAAGTGCCAACTCTTGTCTCTTTTGAACCAGGCACATGACACAAGACGCTTAACCAACACAATTACGTTGTGCTGGGGTGAACAATAATCTGTCCACCATACTTTTATTGAATGGAATTCCTAGTTCTCTGTTTCCCAGACTGTTCAGACCGAAACCTTTTTTCTAATGGTCTAGAAACATTTTTGGAAATTAACTTCTTTGGAGAAGAGATAGGATTACATACCTCAGTCGATTTCTGAACAAGTTTCAGTTTGTTAGCTAATCGATTTGCTCTTCGTTGAAGTTTGTTGACATATCTTATCTTATGTTTGTACTTGAAACATTTTGATAACTCATGACCTTTGAGAGTACAATAAGCACATGTCAAACTGGAGGAAGGTTCATACATCACAGCTATGCAGGCTGCTAGACACATGGTGGAACCTGCAAAAACAGAAGAAGAATTTCCAGTGGGCAAAGAGAAATCCATATTATCCTCCAAAATGGTTGAAGTTTCTTCTGGAAGAATATCAAGATTGATGAACGTATTAATACAATTATCAAAATCAGTATTTTCACAGAAGAGTGCAACATATGATTTTTCGTCTTCATTAGAATCATAATGGTCAGACATTTCATCAAGAGTTGCAGCAAGACCTTTGTTTCCAGTGTACTTTGTACGATTTGGACACTCATTTGCAAAATAACCAAAACCTTTACACTTGAAGGACTGTGGCATATCCTCGTCATCAGTATCATCAGTATCCCTGTTTTTAGGAGGAACACGATTATGAGGTTTAACTGATGACTTAGGTTTGTCTCTAGTGAACCGTTTACTTCTCTTCAAAAGAAGATATCTAAACTGTCTTGTGATCAATGAGACTGACTTGTCAAGATCTTCATCTGAAGAATCAGTCTCAGAAAGATCATCATCAGAGATGCCAACACTTTTACTTTCATCAAGTAATTTAGTGTTCTTTTGTGCCTTGAAAGCAATATCCTTTCCCGATTTGGATATATGCCCATGATAAAAGATATTTAACTTCCCAATAAGAGTATTTATGGAAAGCACATCAAGGTTATTTCCTTCAACGATGGCATGTTTCTTAGAATCGTATCTAGATGGTAGAGATCTGAGAATCTTCATCACAATGTCCTTTTCAGGAATAGTCTTACCCAATGCAAAAGATGCATTAACAATTTCAGACACTTTGTGATTAAACTCATCAAATGAATCATCAACTTCCATACAAAGGTTTTCCCAATTAGAACATAGGTTTTGAAGCCTAGCTTCTTTTTCACAGGTATTCCCTCCAAATACGGTTTCTAAGATATCCCAAGCATCTTGAGACCGAGTGCACGTAGTCACATGGTGCTGAAGATCTGGGGTAATGGCATGGATGATTGCATTCAATCCGTCAGAATTTTTCTTTGCAACAAGAATCTCGGCAGCATCATAATCACCAATATCCTTTGGAACAGTTACAGCGCCTATTGTAACAACCGGAGGATTATAGCCATTAACAACGTAGACCCATGATTGAAAATCACACGCTTGAAGAAAGGCACGCATCGCAATTTTCCACCATAAGTAATTTGAGCTATCGAAGAATGGTGGTATGTTTATTGAGATAACACTTCTGTCCATAGAGTCAGATCGCTATAAACACAGACTTATGAGGTCTTAAACGTGTTTGCCTGCTCTGATACTAATTGAAAAAGCGGGGGTACAACAACCTCACCCAATATTTCGCTTAGCAATCTGTATGTACTAACTCCAATATACTTTCAAGAGAATCAACTAGACAGTCAGACTCAATCTTAATAAAAGGTATATCAAAGAGTTATATCTCAATTTATCGATTCAATCCGCAATCAAACAAATAGGAATTTGCGAGCCTGATTGTATACAAGAGAAATAACTTGAACGGTACCAAAGACCAATGTTCAAGGATCAATCAATTTCAATCAACAACCAAAGGTTGGATTTACCAATTGATCGATTCAACACACAACCTGTGATATTTCAATTATATAACAAAATATAATGCGGAAAAGAAATAACAGAGATACCAGAAGTTTTGTTAACGAGAAAACCACAAATGCAGAAAAAACCCGGGACCTAGTCCAGATTTGAACACCACACTGTATTAAGCCGCTACAGACACTAGCCTACTACAATGCTAACTTCGGTCTGAAATGTAGTTGAACCCTAATCAATCTCACACTGATTCAAGGTACAGTTGCGCTCCTTGCGTCTCTGATCCCAGTAGGATACTACGCACTTGATTCCCTTAGATGATCTCACCCACAACTAAGAGTTGCTACGACCCAAAGTCGAAGACTTGATAAACAAATCTGTCTCACACAGAAAAGTCTATTGGAATAGATAAATTTGTCTCCCACAGAAATACCTATGAGTTTTGTTCCGTCTTTTGATAAATCAAGGTGAACAGGAACCAATTGATACACCGGACTTATATTCTCGAAGAACGGCCTAGTAATATCAATCACCTCACAATAATCTTAATCGTATTGTATCGAAACAAGATATTGTGGAATCACAAACGATGAGACGAAGGTATTTTTTACTACTTTTCATTCTTGCCTATCGGAGATATAAATCTCAAGCCAATCTTACGATTGTACTCAATCACGATAGAAAACAGCAAGATCAGATCACGCAACTACAGAGAAAATAGTTGGATATGGCTTCATAATCCCAATAAAGTCTTTAAGTCGTTAACCTACAGGGTTTCGTGAAAAACCTAAGGTTAAAGGAGAATCGACTCTATCTTATACAACTAGTATCACACAGGAGGTGTGGGGATTAGCTTTCCCAGTTGCTAGAGTTCTTCTTTATATAGATTTCAAATCAGGGTTTGCAATCCAAGTTACCTTGGTAACAAAGCATTCAATATTCACCGTTTGATGAAAACCTGATTAGATTCAAGCTAATATCTTTTAACCGTTAGATCGAACTTAGCTTGTTATATACAAATGAAATGTAACTTCATTTAGGTTTGGGTAACCATACCTAAACGTGTACACTTAGTAGGTTCAACAATAGTTAACCAATGGTTAGCCATATGAGCACTTTCATATTAACCTTATTCATCTTTACCCTAACTAGTTCAAATGACTCAAATGAACTAGTTAGAGAGTCGTTCAATTGCTTAGATCTCATAGAAGTATACAAGACATAATCGAAGCAAAATCGATTTTGATTCACTCGAATCAATTCATGAACATTATAGCCACGGTTTGCAAAGATTGCATTCCTTATTATATAAATGTTTTAGTTCATGAACAACCCGATTTTAGAAAGTAACCTCCTTAAGTATGCAAACGGGTACGCATACTTAAGTACCCGGATTGATTTTGTTTTTTACTTCAAACTCCAGTAGAAATTCACGGACGTGAAACTTCCGCCAGTATTTCCAACAACCGCCAGTACGCGTACGGGTACGCATACTTTAGGTTCCCGGTTTTGGACTTTTTCACAAATGTGAGAACACACTATGTTTATATCCAAACATGGTTACTTGTTCTAAACTCTCATTTCAATCTTTGAAACTTTCTTAGAGGATGTTAAAATAGTTGTTATCCACAAACTATTTTCATCAAAGCGATTTTCAAGTTATTGAAAGAATCAATATGACTTTCTCACGAGTAAAGATGAACTTGGCTAAAGCGAAAGCTTACCAACACATATTTCGAGAAAATAGATAAGCGAGATAAACTCGGCTCGAAATAGCAAATGTGTATAATTGAAGTCTATATAGCAATACGACTTTTGTCTCAAAATAGGAGATAAAATAGATAGACTTTTGAGTGATAGATAAGTTCAAGTCTCCACATACCTTTTGTTAATGAAGTTCCACAAGTTCCCTTGAGTAGTTCTTCGTCTTCATTCGATGAACGCCGTGGAGTCTAAAGCTCAACTACACTTACTATCCTAATCCGAGACTTAGCTATAAGTAGACTAGAAATCAAGACTTATAGTTTTGGCAACTAAACTTGACAAACAAGCTTGATATAGGAACGCTTGCGAGTTCGACTGAGCAATGCTCTAACAGATATTAGCTTGAGCCTAATAAAGTTTTTATCTAACGGTGAATATTGAATGCTTTGTTACCAAGATAACATTGATTGCAAACCCTGATTTGAAGACTATATAAGGGAGAACTCTAGCAACTGGGAAACCTAATCCCCACATCTCCTGTATGATACAAGTTGCGACTAGAGTCGATTATCCTTTAACCTAGGTTTTTCCTAAAACCATTATAGGTTAACGACTTAAAGACATCATTGGGATTCAGAAGCAAGACCCAACTATTTTATCTATGTTGCGTGTTCTGATCTTCTTTATTTTATCGTATTGAGTACTATCTTCTCTAAGATTTGCTCGAGATTTAATCTCCGATAGGAAAGATAAAAAGTAGTCACAAACATTTTCGTCCCATCATTTGTGATTCCACAATATCTTGTTTCGATACCATACGATTAAGATTATTGTGAGGTGATTGATATTACTAGGCTGTTCTTCGGGAATATAAGTCCGGTGTATCAATTGGTTCCTGTTCACCCTTATTTATCAAAAGACGGAACAAAACTCATAGGTATTTCTGTGGGAGACAAATTTATCTATTTAATATACTTTTCTGTGTGAGACAGATTTGTTTATCAAGTCTTCGACTTTGGGTCGTATCAACTCTTAGTTGTGGGTGAGATCCAGTAAGGGAATAAAGTGCGTAGAGTCCTACTGGGATTCGGAGGCGTAAGGAACGCGACTGTAACTTAATCAGTGTGAGATTGGTTAGGGCCCAACTATATTCCAATCCAAAGTTAACTTGCAGTAGGACAGTGTCTGTAACGGCTTAATACAGTGTGGTGTTCAAATATGGACTAGGTCCCGTGGTTTTTCTGCATTTGCGGTTTCCTCGTTAACAAAATTTCTGGTGTCTGTGTTATTTCTTTTCCGCATTATATTTGTTTATACAATTGAAATATCACAGATTGTACGTAGTTCAATCAATTAGATAATCCAACCTTTGGTTGTTGATATAAATTGATTGACACTTGAACATTGGTCTTTGGTACCGTTCAAGTTGTTTCTCATAATAATCATGCTCACAGATTCTATCTGTTTGATTTGCTGATTACATTGAGAAACAGAGATACAACTCTTGGATATATTTATATTGATTGAGTCTGTCTGTTTGTCCATACAGATTTCCTAAACGAAATATTGGGTGTGGTTGTTAGACCCCCACTTTTTCAATTGGTATCAGATCAGGCAAACACGTTTAAGACCTCATAAGTCTGTGTTTGTAGCAATCTGACTATATGGATGAGTCTATATCTAAAAACGTACTAGTTCAGAAATTACCAGATGATTTTCAAAGCTTGGATTCACCTGAGAGAACTGTCACATTTAAGTCAATATCTAAACATTTTCTTGATGTAGAAACTGTTGATAATTGGTAATCACGCCTAGAAGAACAGTTGGATGAACTTTCTGATGAAGGTGATTCAGATATTGATAGAGATGTTGATAAGGAAGTCTTAGAGTATGTGAAGGTGTTGAATTCGTTGGATAAGAAGAAGATGACAACTTCTCATGTCACACCTCTTCTGACCCCTCTCTGTCGAGAAAACAAGAAATTGAAAAGGATTTACGGAGGTCTTTATGTTTGGAATCGCTCTTGCAAGTCGATCCTCAAAGACTCTGAGGAAAACCTGAGTAGAAAGTCAACTGAATGTGATAATGTTTATCAAAAATACTTCTTATTGGAAGAGAAAGTTGCAGAAACTAAAGCAAGGATTAACTCTCAGCAAGCAAGTTTTGATGACAGAGAAAGCGCTTATCTTGCTCGAGAAAAACGCCTTGAGGCTGATTTAGCTGTTGCTCATGATAAAATCAAGATGTGGGAAGATGACTTGAAAAAGTTCAACACTAGTTCAAGCAAATTGACCACTATGCTAGGAGCAAGTAAAAATCATCGTGATACACGAGGATTGGGCTATAAGGGAATAGATGCTCCAAGTATTAGCAAAGAGGTAAAAAAATTCAAGGCTAGTTATTCTTCTCATCAAAAGGCTACCACTGATGGAAAAAGTGAAATACCTTTACCGGAAGTTAAGGTTCGAAAGAGAAAAGTATATCAACCTCCAAAGTCAGCACACACGGATCGAGGTAAGAACATTCCTTATGTTTGCCACTATTGCGTAAATAAAGGTCACCTGGAAAGAAGATGTCGTTTCCGTATAAGGAATGAGAAACTTCATGATGTTCTTGTTTGGGCATCACAAGAAGTTATGAAACCAAGATCATATGTTAAGACTAATCCCCTTAACGTTACAGGTTGTAATTGTCCAACCTTTAGGTAAAGGAATCAGTTCTGTGATAAAATTAGATTTTCCTATAAACGCCATACAAATCCTTTTCACAATCGTAATGGTTATCAAAAGGATAACTTCGTAAAGATGAAGACAAGATCCGATGCTCCCAATTGGAGAAAGACTAACTTGCAAAAGAATAGTCAATCCAATTCTCTTCCGAGACATCTAGAAGAGAGTAATGGGAAGAAGGTTCATATTGTTCCTAAACGCACTCAGAAGTGGGTACCAAAGAAAGCCAATGATGCATTGAGTGTGAAAAGGAATGATCTCCCAGAAAATTCCATGACTATGGAGAAGGCAGTATCCATGATGTTGGAACTTAAAAGGTTCTTTTGAAAAATGGATTTGGATGTGAAAGGTTCTAAAAGTTATCTCTTTCATGATAATCCAAAAGTGAAACAGAATAAGCCAAAAACTATAGATGGTGAAAAATCCATAGTTACGGAAAAGTTTGTTTCAGTCACTTGTGGTGAGCAAGACATTGTTCACCTCAACACAACTTGATTGTGTTGTAAGTGCATCCTCACAAAGGAATTCCCTGTTAAGTATACGGTGAGGGAAGCACGGGAAATTGGGAGCACATTTTTTGTTAGGTATGATATTGAATATTTGGTAAAGCCGTAGGATTCACGACAGGATCCATCTAAAAGGTATGTCTATAAACTTGAGAAAGATTTATGTTTTTATCATTTGCTTAGAGTACTTATAATGATCCATGTACCTTGCTTATCGTTCATTTCTACCTAACTTGATTTGTGTTTAAGGTTCTTAAATGTTTAGGTTTGAAAATAGTAGTTCGGGATGTTTGGACTTCATGGTACACATACCAGGTATGCATACCATCATTTAAAATCAAAATCTAGGGATTTTAGTTCGCAAACCCGTTTGCATACTGCTCCAGGTCACGAAAATTCATTTGAAAACCGGTATGCATACTGGCCTGTAGACGTCGATATTCGGTAAACTTGTTTTGGTCGTAACTTCTTCGTCCGAACTCGGAATGAACTCATTATTTTTGCACTCTCTTCCTCTATGAATTATCTTCAAAATAGAGATGAGAATTATTAAATTTGGATGAGCTAAGATTGGTCTTTGTCTCGTCTCTTGTTTTTGAGTGTTGTGCTCCATTTTGTCGCACTTGTTCCACTTCTCTTGGACTTGGGAACTTGGATTCTTGGAGTACTTCTATTCTAAGATAATTTGTAGCTTTTACAAAAATGTTTTTGGTGAACGCAAAGAACAAAGTTCAAGAATGGGCAGTAGTACGCGTTACTCTTGAATTCTTGAATGTTCACAATTCTCTTTTGTGAACTTCGGTGCATGGTCGTTAATGACTTTGTATTTTCTTCTTTGTTAATAAAATCTTTTTATACGCCTTTGGTAGCTATTCTTGGTTTAAATCCGTGCGAAAAAGATTGATTCTACCTTCTAAGGGCAAAGATTGATTTTGCAGTATGAATCTTTATTGGTTTTATATATTGCAAAAATATTATGGGATATGTGTGTTTACGTCCGTGACCTATGATCATCTCATATATGTTAAAAGTTAAGTCTATTACGTCATTATGCAAATATTGATAAAAGATAGAATGACCTTTTGAATATTCCGCAGTATTGATCTTTCCCTGATCCACTTCTATGTGAAAGTACTGTACGGATCCATAAGTTTTCTTATGTTGAACATTTACGATTAAATTAATCATTAAGGTTCCTTTTTGGTTAATTTAATTGAGTTTTCTGGATACAAATTCATGTTTCATGTAATTTGTTAACGTACAAAGAAATCCTTCTTTTCTTGTAAAAGTAAGGTCGCTCTTGTTGTTCTTTCGGACATTTTATGGGGGAGAGTTCTTAATTAAACTTGTGCTTAGTTGCCAAATCTTTGTAGGGAGTGCGGCTATGGAATATTGTAGGAGTTATCTTGTATCTTTATAAACTCCTTGATGAATACACTAAGTTTCGACTATATGAAATCATCGAAAAAAAGTTGATATGTTCTCTTTTAGTCATGAAGTATCTCTATGAGAATTTCATTATGATCCCGCTAATTTTCGTACCTTTGCCAATTTATATATTGACAAAAAGGGGGAGAATTATTGTGTACAAATACATATGATTTACGGATCATTATGTAAGGGGGAGTGGTTTTCATTGTGAGATAAAGTATTGACTAAGGGGGAGTGATACATATCATTATCACCATAGTATTGTTGTCAAATTTGTGATGCAGTTGGACTTTAATGTTGTGTAATAATACTATGCCACTGTATAACAATACGAAAACATCTTGTTTTTATATATTGTTATAGCTACGGATCTTCTACAACTATGATGTTGAGTTGAACACGTTCAGAATCACTGGAGTACTTGGAAGTGAAGAAGATTTCGAGTAATGTTGAAGAACCATGGAAATCAAGCATTTGGATGAGAATCTACAAAGTTTATCTATTTTGTAATCCATATGTAATTATAGTTTTGCTACTAAAATTGACAAAGGGGGAGATTGTTAGAGCACTGCTCGGTCGAACTCGCAAGCGTTGCTATCTCAATCTTGTTTGTCAAGTTTAGTTGCCAAAACTATAAGTTTTGATTTCTAGTCTACTTATAGCTAAGTCTCGGATTAGGGTAGAATGTGCAGTTGAGCTTTAGACTTCCGGCGTTCATCGATTGAAGACGAAGAACTACTAAGGGGATCTTGTGGAAATTAACAAAAGGTATGTGGAGACTTGAACTCATCTATCACTCAAAAGTCTATCTAAACTCTATCTCCTATTTGAGACAAAAGTCGTATAGCTTTATAGACTTCGATTATACACATTTGATATTTCGACCTGTGTTTAACTCGCTTACATATTTCTCGAAATCGCCCGGTAACATCAAAATTTGGTGCGTGTCGTGAGCGCAACAAATTAAAATACTTATTTCCACACAATTAACTGGTAATATAATGGAAGAAAGGATCGTTCCCACGAAGAGCAGGGAGTTTTCAGTTGTCAAGTGTCACAAATGGGGGTTTTTGTTTGTAGGTTGCAAATAAAGCAAAGTAAATAATAAAACAAATAAATTAAGATGTAATCAAGGATGAGGAGTATGATCGAGGAATCCTTCTTCGTTAATAAACATTCATCAAAGTAATATAATTATCTGTTCGTCATTAATCATAGATTATCACCAACCGTAGGGTAACAGGTACGCTTAGATATCCCCAAGACTCCTAATATCACCGAATAACAGGTACGCTTAGCTATCG
>JAJJMB010011095.1:12661007-12687308 GCA_023531105.1 Papaver atlanticum
AATCAAATCATGTTTAGAACTTAGAATTCATCCTCAATCAAATAGGAATTTAGCTACTCATGGATTTAGTAAAATCCATGATATACATATGATAAAATAAAAGATAAATAGTTTCGGTAATGGAAGAACCAAAAACCCAAGCTTTCACTCCTTGTCTTCTTGTCTCCACTACCGTATCTCTTGATAAAAATCTATGTTCGGTACTTGGTACTCTCTTCAAAAGTATTTTGAAGTATCTTTAAATATCCCTAAGAATATTTGGGTTTGGAAATACTTCGGAACTAAGAAAACCAATTTTGGAAAGTATTTTCGTCACTTCTTGGAGGGTTTAACCGATCCTGGTAATTTGTGTGATCGGTCACACACGTAGGTAGGAATTTGGCCTTATTGATCCACGGTTTTGCCCACAACTTTTTCATATGAACTCGAAATGACCTAATTCTTTTTGCGTTCTTTTCGTATCTTTTTTATATACAAAATAGAGTTGAATACTCCTGAATTTGGTCGAGTTCCTCCTAGTCCTTAGTCCAAGCTCGCTTCAGCACTCTTTTCGCTCCTTTTGGATGATTCCACCTAAATAAGACAAACAAAAGAAAACAAGAGTAATATGAAAGAAACTTAACAAATACAAGCATGGAATTGATAACAAAATTATAGTAAATTATACACTTATCAGTAAGCTTTCACTTTAACCAAGTTCATCTTATATTCTTGAAGAAAGTTATAAGATGATCATGTGAAAATCACCCGGTAACATCTTATATGATTTGTGTGACACGGTCATTTGGTGTAGACTCGGAATGTTTCGTATTGATCATTTGATCACTTGAAAATTGATTTGAAGCTAATAGTTTGTGTGAGATAGCTATTGTCTTCTTCTAAGAATGTTTCAATGATTGAAATGGGAGTTTAGAACAATTAACCATGATTGGATATAGCATAGTATGCGTACTTGTATGCTTACTGTTGCAAGTTATTCCAAGTCTGGGAACCATAGTATGCATACCCGTATGCGTACTGGTTAGTTAGTTGAAGTCTGGGAACCTAGTATGCATACCCGTATGCGTACCAACGTAAATTCAAGTCCGGGAATTCAACTGAGTTTGGTGGTGTATGACAGTGTGTGTACCCGTTTGCATACAGGCAAACCCAGACCGAATCCGGCTACTTAGGTATGCGTACCTGTTTGCATACTTGAGTGGGTTATGTTCTAAAATCGGTTTGTTCATGAACTAATACATTTATGAAATAAGGAATGCAATCTTTTGCAAACCGTGGCTATAATGTTCATGAATTAATTCGAGTGAATCAAAATCGATTTTGCTTCAATTGTGTCTTGTATACTTCTATGAGAATATAAACAATTGAACAACTCTAGTACTAGTTTCATTTGAGTCATTTGAACTAGTTATGTTAAGATGAACAAGGTTGATATGAAAGTGTTCAAATGGCTAACTTCGGTTAACTATTGTTGATCCAACAAGGTGTACATGTTTAGGTACGATCAAGGTAGTCAATATCGGTTGTACATGCCGATATTACAGGTTTTTATCGGGTATCGGAAAATACCTATAAGATATTGAAAATATCAGCGATACAAAGATGGAACGATATTATCGGTTGTACAGGCCGGTACAAACCGATATATTAGTTTTACTTATACGCCAATAGTACCGGTTTCAATGAATAAATTTTTCATTAACACGCTTTTAGTCTGTACAAACAAGTAAAACGCCAATTGGAAAAGGTAAAAAGTCCTAATATATTTATGATATAAAATCAACGACTATATGGTAGGATATAAGATGGAAGGCATATTTCGATTGCAAGGCAGGGAAATATAAAAGATAAAAGTGAAGGATAATAAGAAATATTTACCGGAATAATGGGACAACAATCATAATGTTGCATAATAAACAACCTTGTATTTTTTAAATTTGGGATATATGCATGAATCTTAATATTTTTTTACTATGATTTTATAAATATTTGAAATTCTAGTTCTAATGATGTATCACCGATAAAAACCGATATTATCTTTTGTATAGGTGTATAGGACCCGGCCGATACGAGACCGATACGCGATATTAACTACCTTGGGTACGATTACCCATATCTAAATGAAGTCACTTTTCATTTGTGTGTAACAAGATAAGTTCGATCTAACGGTTGAAAGAAATTAGCTTTAGTCTAATCAGGTTTTCATCTAACGGTGAATATTGAATGCTTTGTTACCAAGATAACATTGATTGCAAACCCTAATTTAAAGACTTTATAAGGGAGAACTCTAGCAACTGGGAAACCTAATCCCCACACCTCCTGTGTGATACTAGTTGCGACTAGAGTCGATTATCCTTTAACCTAGGTTTTTCCTAAAACCATTATAGGTTAACGACTTAAAGACTTCATTGGGATTCTGAAGCTAGACCCAACTATTTTCTCAGTAGTTTTTTATTCTGATCTTGCTTTATTCTATCGTATTGAGTACTATCTTCTCTAAGATTTGCTCGAGATTTAATCTCCGATAGGCAAGATAAAAAGTAGTCACAAACATCTTCGTCTCATCGTTTGTGATTCCACAATATCTTATTTCGATACCATACGATTAAGATAATTGTGTCGTGATTGATATTACTAGGCTGTTCTTCGAGAATATAAGTCCGGTGTATCAATTGGTTCTTGTTCACCTTGATTAATCAAAAGACGGAACAAAACTCATAGGTATTTCTGTGGGAGACAGATTTATCTATTCAATAGATTTTTCTGTGTGAGACAGATTTGTTTATCAAGTCTTCGACTTTGGGTCGTAGCAACTCTTAGTTGTGGGTGAGATCAGCTAAGGGAATCAAGTGCGTAGAGTCCTACTGGGATTCAGAGGCGTAAGGAACGCGACTGTAACTTAATCAGTGTGATATTGGTTAGGGCTCAACTACATTCCAGTCTGAAGTTAACTTGTTGTAGGATAGTGTCTATAGCGTCTTAATATAGTATGGTGTTCAAATCTGAACTAAGTACCGGAGTTTTTCTGCATTTGCGGTTTCCTCGTTAACAAAATTTCTGGTGTCTGTGTTTTTTCTTTTCCGCATTATATTTGTTTATATAATTGAAATATCACAGATTGTGCGTAGTTCAATCAATTAGATAATCCAACCTTCGATTGTTGATATAAATTGATTGACACTTGAATATTGGTCTTTGGTACCATTCAAGTTGTTTCTCATAATAATCAGGCTCACGGATTCTATCTGTTTGATTTGCTGATTACATTGAGAAACAAAGATAAAACTATTGGATATATTTCCATTGATTGAGTCTGACTGGCTAGTTGATTCTCTTGGAATTATATTGGAGTTTGTCCATACAGATTGCCTAAACGAAATATTGGGTGTGGTTGTTAGACCCCCGATTTTTCAAATCGTTATTGTTCTAAGTTTATGCAAAAGAATTATTATAATGATAGTTCAAGTTTTTCCTATCGCACGACAAGGTTATCTCATAAAAGATCCGATTATAGAAAGAGAGATGACTTTGTAAATGCGAAGACAAGATATGATGTCCCAAATTGGAGTAAGGATGTTTCGCAAAGTATCCAAAAGGGAAATGGTCCTAATGGTATGAAGGAGAAAGCCGCTCCTGCGAAACCCATCTATAAATGGGTCCCAAAGTCCCCCATAGCCAATAAGGGACCAAAATTTGGTCACAAGAATGACACTCAATTGATAAATGTTGGTAACAATGTTTTTGAGACTCTTCATCAAAGACTAAGGAAAGATATCTTGTTGTCTAATGTCTCTTGTACGAATGAATGTTGTGATAATGACACTCTTCATCACAGGTCAAAGAAGAAATACAAGAGATGGAAGAAGAGAAAGCAAACCAAGCAAGAGGTCAAGAATGATGATTTTGTCTTAGTCACCTGTGATGAACAAGACAAGGCTCAACTCAATACAACCTAGTTATGTTGGAATGTGCATTCTCACCTTTGTGCTAAATCTTATGAAAGGTGAGGAAGCACATGACCTCTCGGTTATTATATGACTATTTAACATCATCAGGGAGATTTTTCTCTTCTTAAGTCATACCTACTCTATCCATAATCTGATATTTTGATAGAAACTGTAATTTTGAGTTTATGGTATTGATGTCTACAGGTAATATATGTGTAGCTCTTGTTTATACGGTTAAAAAGAGCCAAAAATCACTGAATTCAGACATCGTATGTAAAAGTTATGCCTAAAACAGTTTTGTGTGTGGATTCATGTTAGGATCCGTCCCAACCTAGTCCATGGATAGGTCCCAACCTAGTTCATGGATCATGGTAAGATCGGTCCTAGTTCATACGAAGGAGTGTAAAACTGTATTGTCCATAACTTCTTCGTCCGAACTCGGAATGACCTCTTCTTCTTTTTTGCGTTAATTTCATAATTTAATTTCCTACAAGATTGAGTTAATTGCAATACTTTATTTTCTGTTGAATATTTATGGTGTATTGCAATTGAGTTCATGAGATAAACCATTGTGTTTCATTCTCATTTATTGGCTCACTTCCTTATGGTTAGTGACTTTTGAGTATAGCCGATCTTTGGATCATATATTCGTGATTGCTATATAAAAATCATAAAAAAGTTGTGATGGTGTAGCTCATATGTAAGTCACATACACTAATATTTGTTTATGTTTTATAAACTAAATATTTGGTATACATATGAGTACTCTTGATAAATGAGATAAACGTTGGTTTTCATTAACTTTATGTTTCGGTCTCATATTGTGGTGATCTCTTATGATTTGTGTGACTTTTTGATTTAGAGAGATTAAGTTCTAGCCTTTTTAGGTAGGATTTATAAAAGGATCATGAAGAGTTACTGATAAACTCATGTGTAAAAGTCACATTGATGCTATTTTCGATTTATGTTTACATAAGTTGTGTATTTAGCATAACATATGAGTTTTGGTTTAGGATTTTACTATTGGCACGTAATAGCTAAAACGGATTTCAACCTTTCTCTGGAAAAGGTTGTTTTTGTTGTTGTTATTTTATTATGCAGGGGAATAACAACTAACATGGGGGAATTCTTATTGAACTGGTGCTTAATGACATATATCTTTCTGGGGAGAAGTGGTTGCGGAAACCAAGGTAACAATTTATTTTGTTAGTTAATCATTTATAATGTTAAGAAAAGCTTGATTTTATTTCCTATTCTTTGCTTTTGCTTAACGAAATCCAGTACAATTGGTATTGAAAAAGCGGGGGTCTAACAACCACACCCAATATTTCGTTCGGCAATCTGTATGGACTAACTCCAATATAATTCAAAGAGAATCAACTAGACAGTCAGACTCAATCAAGGGAATATATCCAAGAGTTATATCTCTGTTTCTCAAATGTAATCAGCAAATAAAACATATAGAATCCATGAGCCTGATTATTATGACAAACAACTTGAACGGTACCATAGACCAATGTTCAAGTGTCAATCAATTTAAATCAACAACTAAAGGTTGGATTTACCAATTGATTGAACTACGCAAAACCTGTGACATTTCAATTATATAGAAAATATAATGCGGAAAAGAAATAACACAGACACCAGAAGTTTTGTTAACGAGGAAACCGAAAATGCAGAAAACCCCGGGACATAATCCAGATTTGAACATCACACTGTATTAAGCTGCTACAGAAACTAGCCTACTACAAGTTAACTTTGGACTGGAATGTAGTTGAGCCCTAACCAAGTCTCACACCGATTAAGGTACAGTCGCGTTCCTTATGCCTCTGAATCCTAGCAGGACTCTACGCACTTGATTCCTTTAGCTGATCTCACCCAGAACTAAGAGTTGCTACGACCCAAAGTCGAAGAATTTATAAACAAATCTGTCTCCTACAGTAAAGTCTATTCCGATAGATAAATCTGTCTCCCACATAAATACCTACAAAGTTTTGTTCCGTCTTTTGATAAATCAAGGTGAACAGGAACCAATTGATAATCCGGTCTTATATTCCCGAAGAACAGCCTAGAAATATCAATCACCTCACAATAACTTAACTATATGGTAGTAGAATAAGTTATTATGGAATCACAAAGAATGAGACGAAGAGCTTTGTGATTACTTTTTATATCTTACCTATCGTAGATAAATCTCGAGCAAATCTTAGAGAATATAGTACTCAACACGATAGAACGAGTAAGATAAGAACACGCAACTACAGATAAAATAGTTTGGTATGGCTTCAGAATCCCAATGAAGTCGTTAACCTATAATGGTTTAAGGAAAAACCTAGGTTAAAGGAGAATCGACTCTAGTCGCAACTAGTATCACACAGAAGGTGTGGGGATTAGGTTTTCCAGATGCTAGATTTCTCCCTTATATAGTCTTCAAATCAGGGTTTGATAGCTTTGAAACAAAGAAATCAATATTTACCGGTTGATGAAATCCTGATTTAAGATTCAAGCTAAGTTTGCTTAAAACCAAAGCAATATCTATCCACCTTTAGATGATCTTAGCTTGTTACACACAAATGAAATATACCTTTATTTACATATGGGTAACCATACCTAAACGTGTATATTGAGTTGGCTCAATAACTGTTAACCGAAGTTAGCCATATGGACAATTTTGTATTAACCACATTCATCTAACACTTAAAGATCAAATGAATCTAATTGTGTTACTCATAGAATTGTTCAATTGTTTATATTCTCATAGAAGTATACAAGACACAATTGAAACAAAATCGGATTGATTCAAGAGAATCAGTTCATGAACAATTTATCCTTGGTTTTAAAAGATTGCATTCCTTAATTTATAAATATATATTTTCATGAGTATGAAATCATACTTAACCGATTTTAGAACTTAAACATACTCAGTTTGCAAACGGGTACGCAAACTAGAGTTCCGGACTTTGGTCACGTCCGACAGTTCGTAAATGGGTATGCATACTGTCGTACCGGACCTAACTCAGGTGAAACCGTTGCCATATTGGTATGCATACTTGTCTCCCATACTTTCACAGTTAAAACCGTTCGCGTACTGGTACACAAACTTGGTTCCCGGACCCGAATCATATTACAACAGTTTGCATACTGGTATGCATACTGTGTTATATCCAGACATTAGTTAAATTGTTCTAAACTCCCATTTCAATCATTTAAACATCCTTAGATGACGACAATAGCTGTCTCACACAAACTATTAGCTTATAAGTAATTTTTAAGTTATTGAATGATCAATACGAAACATTCCGAGTCTACATCCAATGATTGTCTCACACAAATCATGTAAGATGTTACAAGGCGATTTTCACATGATCATCTTTTGACTCATTATTTAGTTTCCAACAAATAAATTGTTTCCAACTAAACTCGTCAAGAATAATGATGAACGTAGTTAAAGCAAAAAGCTTTCCAACACATATTTCGAGAAAGATATAAGCGAGTTAAACTCAGCTCGAAATATCAAATTTGTATAATGTAAAAGTCTATATAGCTATATGACTTAGTCTCATTAGGAGATAGAATAGAATAGACTTCTGAGTGATAGATAAGTTTTAGTCTCCACATACCTTTTGTTGATGAAGTTCCTCCAAGCTCTCCTCGGTAGATCTTCGTCTTCAATCGATGAAAACAGTGAAGTCTAAAGCTCAACTACACATCCTATCCAAATCCGAGACCTAGCTATAGGTAGACTAGAAATCAATACTTATAGTTTTGATCACCTAAACTTGACAAACAAGATTGAGATAGCAACGCTTACGAGTTCGACCGAGTAGTGCTCTAACAATCTCCCCCTTTGTCAATTTTAGTGACAAAACTATCAATACATATGGATTAAAAAATAAATAAACTTTGTAGCTTCCCATCCAACATGCTTGATTTCCTTGGTTCTTCAACATTCCTTGAATTCTTTGTCACTCCAAGTATTCCAGTGATTCTGAACGTGTTCAACTCAGCATCATATTTGTTGAAGATCCGTAGCCATAACAATAAGAAAACAGATGTTATCAATTATTGTTATACAGTGTCATAGTGTTATTGTACAGCATCAAAGTTCAATTGTATCACAACTTTGACAATAATACTACGATGATATGTATCACTCCCCCTTAGTCAATACTTCATCTCACAATGAAAACCACTCCACTTTACATAATGATCCGTAAACCATATGTATGTAGTGTGAACTACAAAATAATTCTCCCCCTTTTTGTCAATATAAATTGGCAAAGGTACGAAAACTAGCGGGATCATAATAAAATTCTCAAAGAGATTATTCATGACTAAAAGAGAACATATCAACTTTGTTTCGATGATTTCACATAGTTGAAATTTAGTGTATTCATCAAGGAGTTTATAAAGATACAAGAAAACTCCTACAATATTCCACAGCCGTACTCCCCACAAATATTTTGCAATTAAGCACATGTTCAATTAAGAACTCTCCCCCATTAAATGTCATTCCCGAAAGAACAACAAGAGCGACCTTACTTTTACAAGAAAAAAAGGATTTCCTTGGACATTTTGATACTAAAGAGAAACAAACTACTACTACTAGAAACAAATGAGGAAACCTTTGCTATTTTCATAGAGATCCTTAGCATATTTTTCTTGATGATACTATTTTCATAGAGATCTATAATAAAATGATAACTGATATCGATGTGCTTAGTTCTTGAGTGCTCAACAGGATTCTCAGTGATGCGAATCTCGCTAGAGTTATCACAAAAGATCTTTATTATTCCAGTGTCAATTCCATAATCAGAAAGCATTTGTTTCATCCATAGAAGTTGAGTACAACATGAACCTGCAGCAATATATTCTGCTTCACATGTTGAAATGGATTGTGAGTTTTGTTTTTTGCTATGCCAATCCACAAGATTCAATCCTACATAGTAGAAACCCCTATAAGTACTCTTTCTGTCTTCCACACATCCTACCCAATCAGCATCTGAATAGGCAGTAAGATCAGTGTTAGTATCAAAAGTATAAGATAGACCATACCCCATAGTGTGTTGAATATATCGCATGATCCTTTTTGCAGCTGCAAGATGAGATTCCTTTGGATTAGCTTTAAATCTAGCACAATAACCAACACTAAAAGAAATATCAGGTCTAATAGCTGTGAGATATAAAAGACTTCCAATGATAGATCGATAAAGCTTTTGATCTACATTTACTCCTTTCTCATCTCGATGTAGTTTACCAGTGGTGGGCATAGGAGACAGTTTTGGGGTTGACTTATCAAGACCGAACCTTGTAACAAGATCCTTAGCATACTTTTCTTGAGATAAGTAAATTCCATCCTTGTGTTGTTGAATCTGTAATCCTAAAAAGAATTTTAATTCACCAACATTGCTCATTTCTAATTCCCTTCCAAGAGAGACTTGAAAATCTTTAGCAAGTTTATCGGATGTTGATCCATAGATGATATCATCTACATAAACTTGAGCAATGACCACATCTTTCCCACTCCATTTGGTAAACAATGTTTTATCAGCTCCACCTCTCGAAAAACCTTTCATAAGAAGAGAAGTAGTTAGTTTTTCGAACCAGGCACGAGGTGCTTGTTTTAATCCATATAATGCCATTTTGATCTTAAGGACATGATATGGGAAGTATGGACTTTCAAATCCTTTAGGTTGAGCAACATAGACATCTTCCTTTAAACTTCCGTTTAAGGATGCAGATTTAACGTCCATTTGAAATAGCTTAATTTTGAGAAAACAAGCATGAGCTAATAAAAAACGAATGGACTCAAGGCGTGCCACAGGAGCAAAGGTTTTGTCAAATTCGATACCTTCAATCTACAAATATCCCTGAGCGACAAGTCTGGCTTTTTTTATGACAATGGTGCAGAATTCGTCTGACTTGTTCTTGAATATCCATTTGGTACCAACAATATTGATATTGGAGGGACAAGGTACGAGCTCCCATACATCTTGTCTTTGAAATTGATTTAACTCTTCATGCATTGCATTTACCCAAAATGGATCACTAAGAGCTTCATCAATCTTTCCGGTTCTACTTGCGATAGATAACAACCAAAATTGCAAATATTTTGAAGTTGTCCTCTCGTCTTACCTGTAGAATCTTTTCCTCCAATAATACTGTTAGTATCATGATTCCTTTGAACCCATAGGTGTCGTGGATGAGCACGTTCTTGTTCAACAGGAATAGCCTGACGAGGGCTTTTCTCCTCGTTACTAGAAACGTCAGGATCAGCAACTGTTGGAACAACTTCTACTGATTCTGGGATTTCTTTGATTTTTTCAATTGTCTCTGTTAGAGGCAATTAAGCTGGAGAGTCATATCACGACGAAAATTGCTCAGATCATCAATAATGGCATTTGCAGATTCCATCATAACTTGAGTTCTGAGATTAAATACTCGAAAACCACGACTATCAGATGCATAGCCAAGTAAGATACCTTCATCACTTTTAGAATCAAATTTCCTTTTTTGTTCTCGATCTTTCAGAATTACTTCCAAACACTCTTAGATAATGTAAGTTGGGCTTCTTGCCGTACCACAACTCATAAGGAGTATTTAGGGTTTTTGACCGTAGATAGACACCGTTGATCAAGTAGCATGCTGTAAAAACGGCTTCTCCCCAAAAATTTAACGGTAAGTTTTTGTTATGGAGCATTACCCTTGCCATTTCTTGAATGTTCTTATTTTTTCTTTCTGCAACTCCATTTGCTTGTGGAGTAATGGGTGGTGAGTATTGTTAAATAATCCCCAGTTTATCACAAAAATAAACACTTTGTTAGAGCATAGCTCGGTTGAATCCACCAAGCGTTGGTATGTCAAGTTTGGTTGTCATATTTTAGTGAATCAAAACTCATCTAAAAGTCGCTTGATTATATACTAGAGACAACTTCGTATAGGTTAGACTAGAAAGTCTAGGAATATGAGACATACAAGTATTACTCGAAGACCTGAAGAATGTGAAGAAGTAACGACCTACAACGACGACATCATCCTTCCTCTTGAGGTTAGTAATATTGACTTGAACTGTTTCATTCCTAAAGCATCTTTCTAGTCGTGCTATATTGAAAACATAACTGCGAAGCTGTGAATGAATCTTTTACTCTAGTAGTGAGACATGATCATATGATCATAGTATTAAGGAATTATACTACGAAGTATAACGATTATCTTTTGAACTTCGTAGATATGACATCGACATAATCGTATATATGCTATTGTGATTATGTGTACGGGTAAAGGTGAAGATTTCATCCTAGGAAACAATGTTTACATTTGTTTAAAGGAAGTACATTCATGAACTTGTTTTATGAATCGAAAGGGAAATCACTAGGCTTATTGGTATTGTTATTCATTGCATATCTTTGGATTATCAATATGTGTGAGTTAGTAGAACCGATCATAACTTGTTATGTATCTTGGTATAACTAATCACAATGCCTGACTTATGATTTGGTATGACTAGTTTTTATTAATTATTGTAACCGATCCTAAGTAATCACCTGAGATGGTATGATCGATATTTGTAATTGGTGTGACTGATCCTAGTAATTAGTGTGACCGATCACAAAAGAGTTGTGTAATCGATCCGTGTAATTAGTTTAACCGGTCCTAGAAATTTGTGTAACCGATCCTAGTGACTTGTATAACCGATCACAAGCAATACCATGAGTATATGATAACCTGTCCTGGTAATTGACGTAACCGATTCTGGTAACTAATGTAACCGGTCCTGGTAACTTGTGTGTCCGATCACAAGTAATCCATATTAAGGTATAACCGATCCTAGTGATTTGTAGAACCGATTGAACCCATGATTGTGATTTTATATTTGATCAATCACATAGTTGTCTTGGAATACAGATGAACCAATTCTAAACTTGTTTGGAAGTGTGGTATAATCGATTCCAAGATTATAAATATGAAAGATGATTTACAAAGAAAATATGTCAATATACTTTGAACATGAACAGTAACTCTTATCTTTTATTGTTCAAAGATATTCCTTAATTACTCAAGGAGATCCCGGTCCGAAATAAATTAAGAATCTTTTAATTATGGTTGTTAGTTTTACATGCTTTAATTACCAGCAATTAAATGCATATCTCTAGAGAATAAAAATTAGTAATGTGCATTTACTAATTGGAGATTTTCTATTTAGAGATTTCAGAAAATATTGGACAAAGCATTTCCAGGAATTATGAAAACCGATTTGGGCATTTATATCATATCTTGAGAATAATTCAGTTTTGGAAATTCCTTGGTGTCCAAACATCCTTGGTCTATAAATACCTAAGTTTGCATTTCTAGCAAACTATCCTAAGAGCCAGACAAACTTCATCTTTTTGTTGTTTCTGGTGGAGCCGTCTATCCGGAGAGGAAAGTACCCTAATTAGACGAAATCTCTTACGACCGCTCGTTTAAAGACTTATGTGGGATCAAGAAGCTCTACGAGTACCGTTGGAAACTAGATAATTGTAGTTTATTAGTTTTCGATTGATTTGATTGACTAACGGTTGTTGAACTTTGATTGCACCTTGTTTGTTTATTCTTGAGAATCTTCTCTTCTGATATAAGATTCACTCAAACTAGATCGAAGTGTCGACGAGATCTTTAGAACTGTTTGTATATCTAAAGATATCTTGTGATAATCCATTGTTAACAAAGTCCGTTCTGTGCGTGATTGATCACAAGAGATTCAAGTGGTGTTGTGCAGGTTTAATTGAAGATTAAAGAAGATTTGAAGACGAAGAAGATTTCTTATTGGTTTCTCATATCTTTGTGTAGCACAAACCTTGATCGGCTGGGATCCAACTAGAATCGGATTTATTCGATTGATTAGTTGTGTGAGATCGGTAACAACTAATAGCTCTTTTGAGATCTATTTTGATTGTTACAAATCCGAATCTTATTACTTAGGTAATAGAGATTGGATTGATCTAACCAGGCAAAGGAGTTTATTAGTTTAAACGGAAGAGCCTTTGCATATGACTTGAGATATCTTTATCCGGAAAGAATCAATAGAGTTGTTACCAAACAGATTTGTTGTTACTTTACTGTTTGGAATACGATCCAAATGAACTGTTCCAGTGCGTGCACTTATTAAATGTCGGAAGCGCAGGGATACTGAAGAAACTAAGTAAACTAGGTTTAGTTGCTTGGTCTCAACTATACGAAGGTGGTTTAGATTTTGTATAACGGATTAATTCTGAGAGTATTCAATTATGGACTTGGTCGCGGGGTTTTTCTGCATTTGCGGTTTCCTCATTAACAAAATCTGTTGTGTCATTTACTTTTATTTTCCGTAATTATAATTGTTATTATTATAATTTAAAGTAAATCACACAAACGTTAACTCCATATTACTTGATAGTGATCCTCTAGAGTTTGGTTAAGTCCAAACCTATTATCAAGTAATCACAATTTGATTGTTGTACTGTCTCGATCTCGTATCCATAGACGATCACACAAAGTGTGAATACCGATTTGTCATATTTTCTCGACTTTGTCCATAGACAATCACTTTCGGTAAGAGGACTTATATGTGGATAATTTAAAGATTGTGGTGTATTTGGGTACCCTCGTCTTTTCACACTTTAGTGTCCTTGAATTCAGCTCCATGGTCGCTTCTAAGTTTATTTAGCTTGTGACATGTTCGTTCTGGATTCTATTAACAATAAACTTGAATTCACCAAGGGTTTCATTCTTATGAGCTAAAAATGCCACCCAAGTGAATCTGGTGTAATCATCTATCATAACTAAAGCATACTTCTTCCCAGTAACAGTAGGTTGTTGAATAGGGACGAAGAGATCCATATGAATTAAATCAAGTGGAGCTTTAGTGAGAATATCTCGAGATGATTTATGTGGAACTTTCGTTTGTTTACCCTTTTGACAGGCACCACAGACACCATCAATCTTAGCATTGATTTTGGGAACACCTCTACCAAGTTCTTTGTTGATGATCTTAGTTAGAAGGAGATAATTGATGTGACCAAAACGTTCATGCCAAAGATGTGTAGATTCCACCTTAGTCAAATTGCAACAATTACTAAACTGAGTATCTAAGAGATAACAGTTATTTTTACCACGAGTTCCCTAAAAAATTACTTTTCCAGTTTTGTCTACAATATCACATCCATTCGCATTGAAGAGAACTTTATGGCCTTTGTCACAAATTTGACTAACCGAAAGAAGATTAGCAGTCATACCTTTGACGTATACTACATCATGAATTTCAGGAACGTCAGGTAGTTTGATCGTCCCCTTCTTGCTTATGTAGCAACAACTCTCATCTCTGAATGTTACTGGACCTCCTTCAAAATTGCTTGAATTCACAAACCATGAAATATTTCCAGTCATATGTCGGCTACATCCACTATCAAAAAACCATTGAAAGGGTGATATTGATTTTAGAGCAAAAGCTCACATACTAACACTACTATCCCGTTTGGGTTTTCTTGTTAGATTTGTACACCTTTTTAGAGTAGTAAACAGTTGTTCAACTTTCTTGTGAACATCACTAGAAACCTTTAAACTTTTATTGAAAGGTGTACACATATGTTGAAAATGATTATGAGAACCACAAAACATACATGTACCAATATCTTTAAACTCATCTGAGAAATTCTGAGTCACATCGGGTTTCACAAAGCCTAAGCCTCGGTTATCTCCTGACTTATGACAATTCTTCAGGGAAGAATTAAAGGAGTTTTTCAAATCCATTGAAGATACTTTTACAGACTTCAAATCCTTATATTTTGCAATTTCCACAACAAGATCAGAATTGATCCGGATTTGTTCATCCAACTTCTTCTGGAGATTAACTAGCTCTTCAGAACGTTCTCGAAGATCAGAGTTTTTGATATAAATTTCGCAATGAAGGCCATAAATTTTCCTTATCAATCGTTGTTTCTCTCGAAAAAGATTTTTGATGATTTTTTCTAGATCAAAGCACTAAACTTCATCGA
The DNA here is from genome assembly GCA_023531105.1 of Papaver atlanticum. NCBI lineage: Eukaryota > Viridiplantae > Streptophyta > Magnoliopsida > Ranunculales > Papaveraceae > Papaver > Papaver atlanticum. The sequence goes on from JAJJMB010011095.1 coordinate 12,675,967, forward strand.
TGGTTTCTAGAACACACTCTGAGTTGAGTAAATCTAATTCTGGTGAAGCGTTTATAGAGACTTTACTGTCCATAGAGTCAGATTGCTACAAACACATACTTATGAGGTATTAAACGTGTTTACCTGCTCTGATACCAATTGAAAAAGAGGGGGTCTAACAACCAGATCCAATATTTCGTTCGGAAATCTGTATGGACTAACTCCAATATAATTCCAAGAGAATCAACTAGACAGTCAGACTAATTCAAGGAAATATATCCAAGAGTTATATCTCTGTTTCTCAATGTAAACAGATAGAATCCATGAGCCTGATTATTATGAGAATAAACTTGAACGGTACCAAATACTAATGTTCAAGTGTCAATCAATTTCAATCAACAACCAAAGGTTGGATTTACCAATTGATTGAACTACGCACAACCTGTGATATTTCAATTATATAGAAAATATAATGCAGAAAAGAAATAACACAGACACAATAAGTTTTGTTAACGAGGAAACCGCAAATGCAGAAAACCCACGGTAACTAGTCCATATTTGAACACCACACTTTATTAAGCCGCTACAGACACTAGCCTACAACAAGTTAGCTTTGGACTGGAATGTAGTTGAGCCCTAACCAAGTATCACACTGATGAAGGTACAGTCGCGTTCCTTACGCCTATGAATCCCAGCAGGACTCTACCACTTGATTCCTTTAGCTAGTCTCACCCACAACTAAGAGTTGCTACGACCCAAAGTCAAAGACTTTATAAGCAAATCTGTCTCCCACAGAAAAGTCTATTCTGATAGATAAATTCGTCTCCCACATAAATACCTAAGAAGTTTTGTTGCGTCTTTTGATAAATCAAGGTGAACAGGAACCAATTGATAATCCGGTCTTATATTCCCGAAGAACATCCTAGAAATATCAATCACCTCATAATAACTTAACTATATGGTAGTAGAACAAGTTATTGTGGAATCACAAAGAATGAGATGAAGAGCTTTGTGATTAGTTTTTATATCTTACCTATCGGAGAGAAATCTCGAGCAAATCTTAGAGAAGATAGTACTCAACACGATAGAACAAGTAAGATCAGAACACGCAACTACAGAGAAAATAGTTTGGTCTTGCTTCAGAATCCCAATAAAGTCTTTAAGTCGTTAACCTATAATGGTTTTAGGAAAATCCTAGTTTAAAGGAGAATCGACTCTAGTCGCAACTAGTATCACACAGAAGGTGTGGGGATTAGGTTATCCAGTTGCTAGATTTCTCCCTTATATAGTCTTCAAATCAGGGTTTGATAGCTTTGAAACAAAGCAATCAGTATTCATCGTTGGATGAAATCCTGATTTAAGATTCAAGCTAAGTTTGCTTAAAACCAAAGCAATATCTCTCCACCGTTAGATGGTCTTAGCTTGTTACACACAAATGAAATATACCTTCATTTAGATATAGGTAACCGTACCTAAACGTGTATGAGTTACTTGTAATTCATTTATATCCATATGTATTAAGAGTTTTGTCGCTAAAATTTGACAAAAGGGGAGATTGTTAGGGCATAGCTCGGTTAAACCCACCAAGCGTTGGTATGTCAAGGTTGGTTGTCATATTTTAGTATCAAAACTCATCTAGAGTCGCTTGATTAAATACTAGAGTCAACTTCGTTTAGGTTAGACTAGAAAGTCTAGGAATGTTGAGACTTACAAGTATTACTTTGAAGACCTGAAAAATGTGAAGAAGTAGTGACTACAATGAAGACATCATCCTTCCACTTGAGGTTAGTAATATTGACTTGAACTTGTTTCCATTCCTAACGTATCTTTCAAGTCTCTTTTGATTGAAAACATAACATGCGAAGTTATATATTTATGAAACTCTAGTAGTAAACTTGGTCATATTATTATGATCAAAGTGTCAAGGAAGTATATTGAATTACGAAGTATAACGCTTATCTTTTAAACTTCATAAGTGCGACATCAACATAATCTATGTAACTTGTTACATGATTGTGTGTATGGGATATAGGTGTGGTTTAATCCTAGGAAACAATATTTTATAACATTTGTTTAAAGGAAGTACATATACGAACTTGTTTTGTAATCGAAAAGAAATCAACAGGTATGTTGGTCCAGTTTCTCATGAAGATCTTTTATGACCGAATCATACCTGTGATGGTGTAACCGATTCTTAATCTATGTTGAGAGTCAAGGTAGAACCGATCCTTACCTATCTTGGGAACCTGGTATATCCAATTCTTAAACTTATGTTGAGAGTCTAGGTAGAACCGATCCCTACCTATATTGCGAACTTGGTATAACCAATTCTTATACTATGTTGGGAATCATGGTGGAACCGACCCCTGCCCATTTCGGGAACTTGGTGTGACCGATTTATTAACTTATGTTAGCAGTCAGGGTGGAACCGATCCCTACCTATGTTGGAGACTTGGTACAACCAAAACTTAACCTATGTTAGGTGTCATGGTAGAACCGGTCCCAAAGGCAAAACCGAATCTCAAGTTCACATATTACTTCACGGTTTTGTGTGAGTTTGGAATTAGAGTTTGCTAATATAGGAAAGTTATGGATGTCGACATAATTTGAACATGCGCACAATTCTTATTCATAATTGTTCAAAGATATTCCTTGATACTCAAGGTGATCCCAAACCGAAATATTGAGAATCTTTTAATTAAGATTTTCGAATCTATATGTTTTTATTTTCCAACACTTAAAACATATCTCTAGAAGAAAAAAATATTAGTAATGTGCTAAACTAATATTGGAAGTTTTTCTATGAGAGATTTCAGAAATATTGTTAGACATTAATTGGAAAAATGAAAACTGGAATTAGTATTTTATTGCATATCTTTAGAATCTTTCGGTTCTGGAATTTACTTGTTGTCCACACAACCTGGGTCTATAAATAGTTGAGTTTGCATTTCTTGCAAATCCTAAGAGCCAGGCAAACTTCATTTGTGTTTTTTCTGAAAAAGCGGGGGTCTAACAACCACACCCGATATTTCGTTTAGGCAATCTGTATGGACAAACTCCAATATAATTCCAAGAAAATCAACTAGACAGTCAGACTCAATCAATGGAAATATATCCAAGAGTTGTATCTTTGTTTCTCAATGTAATCAGCAAATCAAACAGATAAAATACGTGAGCCTGATTATTATGAGAAACAACTTGAACGATACCAAAGACCAATGTTCAAGTGTCAATCAATTTATATCAACAACCAAAGGTTGGATTATCTAATTGATTGAACTACGCACAACCTGTGATATTTCAATTATATAAACAAATATAATGCGGAAAAGAAATAACACAGACACCATAAATTTTGTTAATGAGGAAACCGCAAATGCAGAAAACCCCCGGGACCTATTCCAGATTTGAACACCATACTGTATTAAGCCGCTATAGACACTAGCCTACTACAAGTTAACTTTAGACTGGAATGTAGTTGAGCCCTACCCAATCTCATAATGATCAAGGTACAGTCGCGTTCCTTAAGCCTCTGAATCCCAACAGGACTTTACGCACTTGATTCTCTTAGCTGATCTCACCCACAACCAAGAGCTGCTATGACCCAAAGTCGAAGAATTGATAAACAAATCTGCCTCACACAGAAAAGTCTATTGAATAGATAAATCTGTCTCCCACATAAATACCTACGAGTTTTTTGTTCCGTGTTTTGATAAATCAAGGTGAACAGGAACCAATTGATACACCGGATTTACATTCCCGAAGAACAGCCTAGTAATATCAATCACCTCACAATAATCTTAATCGTATGGAAGCGAAACAAGATATTGTGGAATCACAAACGATGAGACGAAGATATTTGTGACTACTTTTAATGTTGCCTATCGGAGATTAAATCTCGAGCAAATCTTAGAGAAGATAATACTCAATAGGATAGAATAAAGCAAGATCAGAACACACAACTACAGAGAAAATAGTTGGATTTGGCTTCACAATCCCAATGAAGTCTTTAAGTAGTTAACCTATAATGGTTTTAGGAAAAACCTAAGTTAAAGGAGAATCGACTCTAGTCGCAACTAGTATCACACAAGAGGCGTGGGGATTAGGTTTCCAAGTTGCTAGAGTTCTCCCTTATATAGTCTCCAAATCAGGGTTTGCAATCAATTTTACCTTAGTAACAAAGCATTCAATATTCACCGTTTGATGAAAACCTGATTAGACTCAAACTAATATCTTTTAACTGTTAGATCGAACTTAGCTTGTTACAAATGAAAAGTGACTTCATTTAGATATGGGTAACCGTACCTAAACGTGTACACCTTGTTGGCTCAACAATTGTTAACCGAATTTAGCCATATGAACACTTTCATATCAACCTTGTTCATCTTAACACAACTAGTTTAAATGACTCAAATGAAACTAGTTCTAGAGTTGTTCAATTATTTATATTCTCATAGAAGTATACAAGACACAATTGAAGAAAAATCGATTTTGATTCACTCGAATCAATTCATGAACATTATAGCCACGGTTCGCAAAAGATTGCATTCCTTATTTTATAAATGTATTAGTTCATTCCTTATTTTATAAATGACTCAAATGAATTGATACCAAAAACCAATGTTCAAGTGTCAATCAATTTATATCATCAACCAAAGGTTGGATTATCTAATTGATTGAACTACGCACAACCTGTGGTATTTCAATTATATAAACAAATATAATGCGGAAAAGAAATAACACAGACACCAGAAATTTTGTTAACGAGGAAACCACAAATGCAGAAAACCCCAGGGACCTAGTCCAGATTTGAACACCACATTGTTTTAAGCAGCTATAGACACTAGCCTACTACAAGTTAACTTCAGACTGGAATGTAGTTGAGCCCTAACCAATCTCATAGTGATCAAGGTTCAGCCGCGTTCCTTAAGCCTCTGAATCCCAGCAGGACTCTACGCACTTGATTCCCTTAGCTGATCTCACCCACAACCAAGAGTTGCTATGACCCAAAGTCGAAGAATTGATAAACAAATCGGTCTCCTACAGAAAAGTCTATTCTGATAGATAAATTTGTCTCCCACATAAATACCTATAAAGTTTTGTTCCGTCTTTTGATAAATCAAGGTGCACAGGAAAAAATTGATAATCCGATCTTATATTCCCGAAGAACAGCCTAGAAATATCCATCACCTCACAATAACTTAACTATATGGTAGTAGAACAAGTTATTATGGAATCACAAAGAATGAGACGAAGAGCTTTGTGATTACTTTTTATATCTTACCTATCGGAGATAAATCTCGAGCAAATCTTAGAGAAGATAGTACTCAACACGATAGAACAAGTAAGATCAGAACACGCAACTACAGAGAAAATAGTTTGGTCTGGCTTCATAATCCCAATGAAGTCGTTAACCTATAATGGTTTTAGGAAAAACCTAGGTTAAAGGAGAATCGATTCTAGTCGCAACTAGTATCACACAGAAGGTGTGGGGACTAGGTTTTCCAGTTGCTAGATTTCTCCCTTATATAGTCTTCAAATCAGGGTTTGATAGCTTTGAAACAAAGCAATCAATATTTACCGTTGGATGAAATCCTGATTTAAGATTCAAGCTAAGTTTGCTTAAAACAAAAGAAATATCTATCCACCGTTAGATGATCTTAGCTTGTTATACACAAATGAAATATGCCTTTATTTAGACATGGGTAGCCATACCTAAACGTGTATATTGAGTTGGCTCAATAACTGTTAACCGAAGTTAGCCACCTGGACACTTTTGTATTAACCACATTCATCTAACACTTTAAGATCAAATGAATCTAATTGTGTTACTCATAGAGTTGTTCAATTGTTTATATTCTCATAGAAGTATACAAGACATAATTGAAACAAAATCAGATTGATTCAAGAGAATCAGTTCATGAACAATTTAGCCTCGGTTTGCAAAGATTGCATTCCTTAATTTATAAATGTATCTTTTCATTAGTATGAAATCATACTTAACCGATTTTAGAACTTAAACATACTCAGTTTGCAAACGGGTACGCAAACTAGAGTTCCGGACTTTGGTCACGTCCGATAGTTCGCAAACGGGTATGCATACTGTTTTACCGGACCTAACTCAGGTCAAACCGTTCGCATATTAGCATGCATACTTGGTTCCCAGACTTTCACAATTAAAACCGTTCGCGTACTGGTACGCAAACTTGGTTCCCGGACCCGAATCATACTACAACAGTTTGCATACTGGTATGCATACTGTGCTATATCCAGACATTGGTTCAATTGTTCTAAACTCCCATTTCAATCATTGAAACATTCTTAGAAGACGACAATAGCTATCTCACAAAAACTATTAGCTTCAAATTAATTTTCAAGTGATCAAATGATCAATACGAAACATTCCGAGTCTACACCAAATGACTGTCTCACACAAATCATATAAGATGTTACCAGGCGATTTTCACATGATCATCTTTTGACTTTCGTCAAGAATATAAGATGAACTTGGTTAAAGCAAAAGCTTACCAACACATTTTTCGAGAAATGTGTAAGCGAGTTAAACTCAGCTCGAAATATCAAATGTATATAATCGAAGTCTATATAGTTATACGAATTTTGTCTCAAATAGGAGATAGAGTATAAATAGACTTTTGAGTGATAGATGAGTTCAAGTCTCCATATACCTTTTGTCGATTAATTTCCATAAGCTCCCCTTAGTAGTTCTTCATCTTCAATCGATGAACGCCGTGAAGTCTAAAGCTCAACTACACATTCTATCATAATCCGAGACTTAGCTATAAGTAGACTAAAAATCAAGACTTATAGTTTTGACAACTAAACTTGACAAACAAGCTTGAGATAGCAACGCTTGCGAGTTCGACCGAGCAGTGCTCTAACAGTTTCTGGTAGAGCTGTCTATCTAGAGAGGAAAGTACCCTAATTAGGCGAAATCTCTTACGACCCCCTCGTTTAAAGACTTTTGTGGGATCAAGAAGCTACACTTATACCGTTGGTGGGAAACAAGATAATTACACTGTTTTTTTAGTTTTCGATTATTGATTTGATTGATTAACGATTGTTTAAACTTTGATTGCACCTAGTTTTATTATTCTTGAGAGCCTTCTCTTATGACATAAGGGTCACTCAAACTAGATCAAAGTATCGACGGGATCTTCAGAACTATTTTTAGATCTGAAGACATCTTGTGATAATCCATTGTTAACAGACTCCATTCTGTGAGTGATTGATCACAAGAGGATTCAAGTTTTTGTGTCCAGGTACTTTAAAGATAATTGAAGATTTAAAGACAAAGAAGATTTATCTGATTAGTTTTCGTATCTTGTGAATTTTATGCACACATCTTGATTGACTGAGATCCAACTAGGTCTTTTTTTTTTATCTTTGATAGACTTTTGATTATCTAGTTGATTAGATCGGAATCTCTTTATAGTTCTCTTTTAGATTGATTGTGAATCTAGATCTAATTACTTCGGTAATAAGGATCTTGATTGATCTTATCCGACAAAGGAGTTTATTAGATTAAACATAAAAGCCTTTGTCAACGACTCAACATATCTTTATACTAAAGATTGAATAGAGTGGTTACCAAACAGATTTGTTCCTTTACTGTTTGGAATACGATCAAAAGGAGTTGTGTACATAAGTCTTTACATTCTAAAGCAACTCAACATAATGATTTATGTCTTGAGATTCACGCGCGTGACAAAACGGTCAAAGACGCAGGGATACTGAGGGAACTAAGTAACTCGGGATAGTTTACTTAGTCTCAACTATACGAAGTTGGCTTTTGTTCTTTGTATAACGTCTTAATTCTGAAAGTATTCGAAACTGGACTAGGTCTTAGGGTTTTTCTGCATTTGTGGTTTCCTTGTTAACAAAATCTTGTTTGTGTTATTTACTTTACTTCCGCATAATAATTATTTAGTTATAATAAAGTAAATACACTTGTACGTTAATCCATATTACTTGACATTGATCCTATAGTCAATCGGTTTAAGTACCGTAACTATTGTCAAGTAAATATTTTGTTGTCGTATTGTCTCGACTTTGTCCATAGACGATTACACAAGATATCGGACTTATAGGTTGATACGAAACAATTATGTTGTATTTCGGCACCCTCGTCATTTCGGATTATCACTTACTAACTTTACGAGATTGACGAAGCATTTCACATTCAGTATTCTTTGATTGTAAATAAACACGAAGTTTCTTTTCTCTTTCAAAAGACATACTTAGGTGATTGCTGCAAATAACCAATTGCTCACATGCCTGTGATAGGTGCTTAATTTACATGTTTATAGTGTCAAATCCATACTAATAGTTGTTATGATTCTTGCATATTACTTGTTATTACGTTTCTTTTCTTTTCTATTTTACTTGCTTCTTTAGGTGAATTATCCGAAATCAATGGGAATGTTGTTACAAAAACCTAAGAAGAGAAAAGAAGTTCATTCCGTCATGAAAAGAAAAAGTTAGAAGGTGCAAAGACAACTCTTGCACACAAGTTACATGAGAATTTACGGTTGGAAAAGCTATCCAAAAGCCAACCGTAAAACAAGTTGAATTTTCACTAAAATTTTATAAGGAGTTACGGTTGATCCCAATCTACCCGTAAATTGATATGAAGAGATATGAATATTTGGGCATTATCATCTTATATAGGACGACGATACGAAGCCTTCCCAAAAAGAATAATATTAATCAGACATCGGATGAGAAAGTTACGACTGAAATGGCGAAAGATGAAAACTGTACAGGAAGAATTACGGCCAGCTTCAAAGGAGTCGAAGCCAACCGTAACTTTGGGAGTTTGAATGCAATTTTATTGTCGGAGTTACAGTTGGGTTGGGGATAACCGTAACAAAGGTATTTTTACACATATTTGGTCTACTAAATCAAGGAAAACACGGTCCCAGACGAATTATAAGCCCCAATTTCGATAGCACTATATAAGGAGTTCTCCAAGACATTAAGAGGAGACTATAACACCAAGAAAAGACATCTCTACCTCTCATATTACATCTTCAACATCTAAACCTATGGTTTACCTCTTTAGGGGGAAACCTAAAAATTGTGTAATCATGAGTAGCTAATTCTGGTTGATTATGGATGAGTTCAATGTTCTAAGCGTGAAACTTTATCAGTTATACAAGTTATTTGAAGTTTTTATCAGCTTATCATTTGTTTTCACTATGTCTAGAGTTTATGATTGACTTCTAGATTATTCAACTGTATAATTGGATTATTTTATTGATCATTCTAATGCTAGTAGAGAGTTGAGGGATCCGTAATTTTCGGTCATTCTCATACACAAATAGAGAACGTGAGACCTCACAGAGGGATTGTGGAGCAAACGTGTGTAAAGACAACATTAGCAAGTAGACAGAGCGTACCGAGTTTAACTGCTAGGACCAAACCTAAATTCACAAACCCTAAAGCATTCGATTAAGTTATACCTTTTAAGCAAACCTCAAGGCGGCTCAGTTGGATAGAATCTGGTGATTAAGCGTACTTGTTATCCGGTGATACAAGGAGGTTTGGGGATATCTAAGCGAAGTAACATATCAATTACACAGATCTATATGGGAACGATCCCTACTATCGCTATATTACTAGTTAATCAATGAGAAATGTCTTGAGTAATTTATTGCACTTACGACACGCATCAAATTTTGGCGCCGCTGCCGGGGAGCAGTTGCTAATTGATTTGTCATTTGTTTTAGCTTGTTTTTAGTAGTTTAGGACATTTTTACCTTTTTCTTTAGTGTTTTTCAGGTTTTTAGGGTTTTATGGTGTTAACAACTGGTTGAAGGTGTTAGCCGCTCGTCAAAAGAAGGAGGTAAATTCTGAAAAAAAGGGTTGTAAGTATCACTTTCAGTTTATCTTTTTTTTTTTTTTTTAAGGTTTTTTAAGATTTTTTTCTTGTGAGTCGTCATGTTTCCTTACGAAAATAATATGTACGGTGCACGAGATCAGTCTATGACAGTTGTAATCAATTTGGTTTTCAATCCCAATCTTATGACAACTACCAACCACACCAAGGGTATAATGAAAACCAATCTTTTGGAAATGATCCATATCCTACGGAACCTTATGTATATTCTCATACATATCAACCTTATGGTGGGTATGTAAGTGAGCAACCACAAGGATGAGAGGATAGTTATGCTTCTAATCATGACTCTTCAAATTTGGCAGATATGATGCAAAAATATATGAATAAATTGGACCAACAAAGTTAATCTATGGAAAAGTACAAAAAAAAAATTGAAGATATACTCCAAGAACTTCAAAGGACTATGGATATCCTAAAGAATCGCATTGGTCAACTTAAAGAGGAAAAAACGAATGAAGAAGTTTGGTCTCAAATACAAAACAATTTTTGCGTTCTTACGGTCAGTAATGGATATATGGTCGATGAAAATTTCGAAGAAGAACAGTCTTTCGAAAGTCCTTGAAACAATGATACAATAATTCCAACTCCGGATCATAATAATGATTATACGCCTATTAAAAGAAGGTGATTGGGTATCACATATCTATTGTTATAAATGGTGTAATGTGTAGCGCCCCCAAAGCTAGCAGCTGAGTACTCCAAGAAATTAACTAAATTAAGAGGCACTAAGGATCTAAAACATCTATTTAAACAATAAGAAAGAAGTTCTAAACAAAGATTAACCTGAATCTAAACCCTCTCTGAAATAAATACAAGAACTCCTCTCAAATGATACATATACAATAGTCATTTGGTTTACAAATAGAATATACAACAAAATAAACATAGCCGAAGTTAATCAACTAACAGACTCAACTCCTCGAAGCTTCCGCTGCGCAACTCTAATCTATCTCTAAAACTGAAAGTAGGAAAGAGTGAGCACATCATCCCTTAAAAGGGTGCGAAGTAGAAATAACATTTAACTTTCAAGTAATCACTGGAATGGTTTGGAAAACAATACATGTTTTCCCAAAACACTAAAAGACAACCAATTCATAGAGATAAACAATCATGTATATGGAACTAACTCCTTCTTCAAACAATTTATAATATTCAATGCAAAATTCCAGCACCTAATAGGTAATATTGTGGTGTATCGCCCTAGCCAAAGCATAAAAGCTCGAAAGAAAATAGGTATAGATGAAGGAGCGTATCCTATATACCACAGATGGGAATTCCTATTTCTTAAGCATTCAGATGGAAATTCTTATTTCCCAAACATTCATAAAGACAAACAAAGCATTACAATTCCTTTCCAAGAAATGGAAAGATTAAAAGAATCAACAATACTTTCGGAATTTAAAATAAAATAATGCATAGAATACACAATCAGACAATGCAT
>JAJJMB010011095.1:12687318-12710211 GCA_023531105.1 Papaver atlanticum
TTTACTTCAGATCACTAAATCTTCTTCTCTGCTAATTCAGCTCAATTCCACTCAATCTCTGGATATCCCTTTCTTACTTCTACAATCACCATTCGTCAACAACAGTTTGAGTTTGAACCCTACTATTCGATTTCATCTCAGAAACCCTAACTCAATTTTGGGGAAGAACAGAAAACCCTAACTCTTAAATTGAAATATTGATTGAGGAAGTCCTTGTAACTCTCAAGTTAGTTTCAAGGACTCATGATATAACTTTAGGTAACAGAGTGAGACACAGTCTCCTAGATGTACCACAAGGTGATGCATTGAGGCTTTTCATGTGTTGTTTTCTTCTTTTTCTTTCCTTCCTTTTGGTTCGTTTCCTCATGGAAGATTCTAATCTTATTTCCTTGGTTAAAAGGAGATTTGATGAGCTATCCTGTTTCTTGCACCGATCAAGCACATTTGACTGTTTCACACAAGAAGAGTTTCTTGAAGAAGAAACTCTGGGACCACTCGCAATCCATTTCAAGAATTGTGAGTAACTTGGAACCTAATTCTTAGAGGTGGAAATGCCCTCTTTATGAGTAGGAAGTCTCATACTAGAAGTGCTATTAGACACTATAGAGTGGGGATATCTGGACTACGAAAATTCCAAGATGATCTCTTATCATAAATCTTCAGATTTCTGCTGAATTAAGATCTATCGAAGTTGCTGACAGATTTTTCACTTCTTCAATTGCAAAAGTAAGAAATTTTGTAAGCTTTGTTATCTGTTTCTTCCTGCTAAAGCACTTCAATGCAAGATGACCTCTTTTACCGCAGTGTGAACAAACATGTGGATTAACAGAAAACATTAGCGGTTCGTGATCTCTACCCAAGGGACTCTTTGTTTCTGGTTTTTTATGAAATCGCTTCTTATCAGCTTCCTTATATAAGATAGAATTCTTAATTTTAGGAAATACCTTTGAAGATTCAAAGACAACATCATCTCTTGAGAAGTTTTCACTTGTAAGAGCAGCATTATGTTTTTTAAAGAGTTTAACCTGTTCTTGATCTAAGAGGAGATCAGATTTGATTTTTTTCTTTTTCAACACGAAGTTCATTCATTTTTGATGAGTGAGTCTCAATTAGATGTTTCTTTCATATCGCATCTTCCCTGACAGTATCCTCAAGACTACTAACCTTGTCTCAGCATAGATTAGTTTCTTGTATGAGTCTTTTGATATCATTAGTGAGAGAATTGATCATACCAAAGAGATCACGCTCTTTATCTAGAGACTGTTGAAGTTCATCGGTATACTGAGCCTTTTCCTTTTTAAGTTTTCCGATTCTAGAAGCTTGAAAATCAATAATCTCAGCAGCCTTTTTTAAGCTTCTAGTAAGCTCCAATTCAGATTCTGACATGGAACCATTTATGCGCTTAGGAGTTGTTTCATCAGAGTCTACAACATAAGTTTATCTCCTTTAGATTCGGAAAAATCATTCAGAGGGTTAACCTTTGAGGAGAGTCCCAAAACTTGGTGTAATCAAAACCTTTAGGAGACATGTTAGTACGTGAATACAGATTCCTAGAGTATTTTAAACACAGACTTATTAGGTCTTAAACGTGTTTGCCTGCTCTGATACCAACTGAAAACGTGGGGGTACAGAAATACACCATCAACTTTTTCATAAGAAACCTGTATGGACTAAACTCGAATACAATTCCGAAAGTTCGACTTAATAAATCTCAATAAAGGAATTATAACGAAGAGCTTATATCTCTTTCTCTCACAATCAGAAAGTTTACAGAACCAAATCCGTGAACCTGACTATGTGTGAGAGTACTTGGATGATCTCAAAAATCAATATCCAAGAATCAATCAAGTCGTATCCAACAAACAAGGATGAATGTATCTACTTTGATTGATTTACGTACAACCTGTGATATTTCAATTATAAAGATAAACAATATAATGCGGAAAAGAAATAACACATACACCAGAAATTTTGTTAACGAGGAAACCGCAAATGCAGAAAAACCCCGGGACTTAGTCCAGACTTGAACACCAAACTGTATTAAACCGCTACAAACATTATCCTACTATCAGAACTTCGAACTTGAATGTAGTTGAGACCGAATTAAACCGTCACATCAATTCAGTTACAGTCGCGCTCCTTATGCCTCTTGAATCCCAGTAGGACTCTACGCAAATAATTCCCTTAGTTGACGTCCTTTACAACCTAAGAGTTGCTTCAACCCAATTGAAAACTTTAAACCAATCTGCCTCCCACGGATAAGCCTATATGTGTGATTTTCGTTCTGATCAAAGATCAAGGTGAGGTAGGAAATCGATTGCAATAGACAAAGTCTAGCAAACCTCAAAATCCGGTCTTATAACTCCCGAAGAGCATCCTAGATTATTATTCAGCTCACAAATTGAAACTTGTGGAATCACAAAGTCTAAGACGAAGAAACTTTGTGATTTCTATCTATCTTGTCTGAGTGAGTAGCTCAACAATCAAAACATGATCATGATACACAAACTATCAAGATAACAATATATGGACCTGGCTTCACGAATCCCCAAGTGAAGTCTTTTTTTGTCGCTCAACCCTAGAAGGGTTTGAAGGAGAGGACGACTCTAGTTTACAACTAGGACACACAAGAACAGTGTCAGGGATTCAAATATCCCAGTTGTTTGAGGTTCTCCTTTTATAGACTTCCAAGGTCAAGGTTTCCTTCGGTTTAAGCTAAGATAGCTTTGGAACCAAGTAATCAATAATCACCGTTAGATGAAAAACTTGACTTTGAGATTAACATAATATAATATACATTCTGGTTAGGATGGACCGTAACCGAACCGTGTACAATGACATGTTCATGAAGGTTTTCTGAAACTAACTAATTGAACGATAAGCTTAACCATTTGCATATAACACTTTAAGAATTTTCTTGAATCACACATATAATCAAAAATGTCTAGATAGTGTTTTTAGAGAGTTGTTCAAATGCCGATTATCTCATAGAAATAATATTGATGCATCTGAAAATATTCGACAGGTTAAGTACGTGTACCAGGTACGTGTACTCTACCTTGTTCGTGACTATTTTTGTCATGGTACATGTACCGGGTATGTGTACCCTTAAGACAAAAACTAGTTCAGGAACTCACAAAAAATTTACGGTTTGTATACCGGGTACGGATACCACTTCCGGTTTCAAAACCAATAGTTCCTTTACGGTATGCATACTGGGTATGCGTATCATTCCTGGTTCACGAGCAACAGACTTTTTATGGTACAGATATCGGGTATGTGTACCATAAAATTGCTGCCGAACTATACCTACGCCGATACGTGTACTGAGTACATGTACTACGGCTCTGGACTTATAACAGTTCTCTCAGTATGTGAACCAGTATGTATACTGTCATGTATCCACATTAACAGTAGTTCTATATTTCTCTCTAAATCAATTCGAAACATTCCCAAATAACATCAATGACACATATCACTGTTCCAGGCTATTTTCGAATGATAATCTTGAATCATAATTAGGTCGTAAACAATAAATTGGTCTAAACCAAATTCATCAAGTATGAACAAATGTTGTTAAGCTTAATGTCAAATTTCGAGAACATATTCAAGATAAACTTAACTCGAATTTTTTATTATGCATGTACTGTCTAATTTAGTCATGTGACAATGTCTCAAAGATATAAATGGTGAAAACTTGAGATATAGGTGATTCAGTCTTCACTTACCTTTTGATGTTGAAGTTCTCCAAAGCTCATGTTGATTTTCGCCTTCAAACAGTAGAACGCAGTGATATCCGAATCTCAACCACTCACTTCTATCCTAATTCGAGACTGACTAAATGTAGACTAGAAATCAAGATATAGTTTTGACAACTAAATTTGACAACAAGCTTGAGATATCAACACTTGTGAGTTCGACCGAGCAATGCTCTAATAGTATCGACATCAATGAAGACATCATATTTCCACTTGAGGTTAGTAATACAAGACTTGACTTGTTTCAATTTCTATTACGTTACTTTTAAGTTGTTTAGATTGAAAACATAACATGCGAAGTTATATACATAAAACTTAAGTATTGGAGACTTGATCATCTTTTTTCTTTTCTTTTTGAAACTGAAAATTTTCATTAATTAAGAGCCTTGAGTTACATGTTTTGCATCCTCTTGTAATTGAGGTAAAATCTCTTCAGAGATAGTTAAAATCGAAACACTACTTAAACAAGAAACTCTAGCTGATTTAGCTAGAACACCTTGATCATCTTATTATGATCAAAGTGTCAATGAAGAATATACAAGTTGTTTTACTATCTTGGTATATTGAATTACGAAGCATAATGCTTATCTTTTGAACTTCGTAATTGTGACATAGACATAACCTTTGTAACTTGTTTACTAGATTGTGTAATGAACTTAGGATTGATTTCATGCCTAGAAAACTATGTTTGATTACATGGGTTTAAGAAACTAGACTTACTAAGTTGTTTCATAGTTGAAAGAAATCAATAGGATTGGTGGTCCGGTATTCATTGAAGATCTAAGGCAGGATCGATCCCTACTTATGTTGGGAACCATGGTAGAACCGATCCTTACCTATATTGGGAGTCAATGTAGTATCAATCCTTACCTATATGGGATTCAAGGTAGAACCGATCCCTAGGAGTCATGGTATAACCAATACCCATATGCAAAACTGATTCTTATAGTGTACACATACACTTTAGCGTTTATGTAGTTTTGGGTTTGCAAAATAAGAAAGTTCAAGATGTCGACATGGTGAGTAATTTGAACATGTGCATAGATTTTATCTTCTATTTGCGATGATGAAAAAAGATGATGTCAAGATAGAGTAAGTGGAGAAAGGAAGTGTGAAGAAACCGTCTGAAGCTGAGAATTCGCACTGTGTGGAAAGGACTACTGGCAAATTCCAGAGACAATTCAGATTACCTTCGAATGCCTATATAGATTCAATCAGGTGTGTTTTGAGGATAACCATCTCGAAAATACTTGAAATACAAGCAACCAAGGGTTGTTAACATATACGAGGAATCTTCTGCTAATACTGCTGAGACCAAAACTTCAAAAGCAGAAATCTGAATGAACTTACTAATCACAACTCCAGTACAAAGGCAGCCGCATTTGTTCAACAAATCAGACGTGGACGTCAAAGGTTAAAATTTATTTGTTGGATAGCAGTGAACAGGACACTCGTATTCATAAACGGGCAAACCAGGCCTAAGCAGGTAGGAACAATTTGAAAGAAGAAAGAGAGCACAAACGACTGTACATAAGATAACATGCTCAAATCCCTTGTACTTCGGAAAGCCTCTAAAAATTTGAGTTTCACTTTTTCCTTTTTATCAAATTTTATCCATATTCCACTCAAAGATTTGTTCATGGATACAGAAATACCGGACAACATACTAGGATCTAGTTTCTATTTGAGATTCGATATCTGGTTAGCATTGTAATAGTAATAACTAAAGCAGCGACCAATGCTTTGAAGAGTAAGACTCGGGCTCCATCCCATGTGAGCTTCAATTAGTAGTACATATTGTAGGCAATCTTTGAGTCAATATCTGTGGTGGACTGCTTAGCATCGCTCTTACCTGTTAGACTAAAACTACCCTCACTGCAGTAGAAAGATCTCGTCGTCCCTAACTGAGTGCCAGCTATAGCATTGGAATCCTGCATAAGAACACAACAATAGAACATACAGTGTCTAACATTCTTCAGTTCACTATGTAAAAAGAAGTTAAAAATATCCATATTCCTCGAGAAATTCATAATTGGTTGTCAGCAAAATTAATGAATGGATTGATGGATGGGATGGAACGGAATGGAATGAAGTAGATAAATGATTGCAGAATGGAGCAGTAAAATGTTTGATTGATGGATGAATTGTTAAGAAGTGATTAGGTATGAATGAAGCTGCTCTATTAATCAAGTGCCGTGATATAAAGAAAAAGCAGCGCATGTCATGATATGAGATCTTACAAGAGCATAAATGAAAATGACGACATGATCCTAATAACATCAATGCAAAATTGCAAACACGGGTATAATAATATCTTATGTCTCCTACAGAAAATCCAACAAATAACCTAACAAGCTAACAATGCACCATTTCTTCCCTTTAATATGGATTAAACAATGTGTAACCAAGATCGTCATTCATCCAAGCCTCTCAAATGCACCAGTAAATGCATGATAGCAATATAGAATCGTCCAACAATGGAATACGCGCTGACAGTAATCTAAGAATATTATCACACAAAAACATGCTAATGATGATGACTTGATGATGAGATGCATGGAATGCATCTAACATGTAGTAGCAGAAACAGTCTGGTTTTCCTAATTTTCTCTATTTATCACGAGCAATTAAGGGCAGAAAGTTCATCCCTTTGAGGCCTTAAGCTACTGCTGGTAATTGGACCCATTGGCTTCGGGTGTACTGTTGCCTGCAATCCCATCCTTCCGCTTCCCAAAGGGGTTTTTCGAATATGTTTCTACCCGTCAAGAAAAACTTAGCCAAAAATACAAGTTTTCTGTGATCAGTTATACAGAAGAAGAAAATTTTAATTTGATGGAACAAAATATATATATTCTTTTTTTTATTCATTTGCCAAAAGATGTTTCCTAAAGCTAATTTGCTAACCAACAATGCTTAAAAATGAGAGAGAGAGAGAGAGAGAGAGAGAGAGAGAGAGAGGGAGAGAGAGAGAGTATGAAAAGGATATTGTATTCGCATTCCGCCGCGTCCAGAGCTCGGGATAACAGCACCTTGCAAAGTTTGGTGCACATTCACAGCAGTACCAACGTCCTGTATATACCACGAGCAAGCATATAACATTGGAAATAAATAAGCTTTTATAACATATGTGCATCAGAAAAATCAATGTTTTCGATTTTGCTTTAGGTATAATAATAAGCTGCAAGTAACCAATAATAAATTTACTGCTTACTCTTTCAGAATACTATATAGGCATACTACTTACCTCAAATTCAATGAAACAGACTGTATTCCTTTCCTGCCTCAACATCTTCATTTGCTTAAACCCAGGTCGCCTGTATAACCATAGCCAAAGAGTCAACAGTACGAAGTATTAATATAGGTACAAGACAATAGACGGTAACCACTGGTCTAAAACTCGTTCAGAAAACCAAATTAAACAGATTGATAGTTCCTATTGAGGATCATTATTCCACAGTTTACAAAGTGATCCAGGAAAGAGAAGATTCATACACGCTAAAAATGCCCCTCAACTCTTCCTCCACTGTATTTTCTCCAAGATTCCCAATAAAGAGCGTGTTGCAAGGAGGGTTATCTTTTGTGTTCTGCGGGAAAAGGGGTAAAAGAATAAGCAAGTATGGCACTAGTAGTCAATTTGAACAAAGAAAACTGGCAGAATTCAGGCATCAAAAGTAAATGACAAGTTCGAGATTCTAGAGGTAACAAAACAGAAACTTTTCGGTGGAAGTGAGAAGCCAGAAATTAATACTACCACCTCCTAATGTAGCTTTAATGCTACTGGAACTTACAGTTTCGCTAATGAGAAACACAGCTTCTGAAAATCTAATTGGTAAGTGGAATCAAAACACAAACAGTAATATAAATAAAACAAAATGCCAAAGCCCCCTGATCGATGGAGGTGAGGATTAGATTATAGCATCACCTGGACTGGTGCATAACCACCGGGTGGCGGTAGAGGGGCTGGTGCAGTCATCGCTAGTGGAGGCACAGGGTATCCTCCATAAGGATCATATGGTGGAGGAGGTGGAGCCATGTACCTGGTCAATTTCAATTAGGCATGGTTAAAGAGACATGTGCTTGCACCAGATAACTTAAAGATTGAATTATTAGGTCCTATATTTTTTATCGCGATTAAAAGGCTTTACAAGCAAAAAAAACACAAACTTACCCTTGGTGTCCCCAAACAGGTGGAGGAGGAGGAGGGTGAAAAGGAGATGAACTTGGATAACCTGTATGTGTGTAATCACCACCAGTTCTCAAGCGTTTACTTTGATCAAAAGAACTTGCATCAGCAACAACACCTATAGATTGAATACAGACAGCATTACAACAAAGAAGTTGGAAAACCCATCGATTCAACACATCGACTTTCGCAACCACTCAAGTTTACTTAAAGCGGGTCAAATCATTTAAGAAGAATTTTTTTTGGGGGGTGTTCGGCAAGGTAGTTAATGGTATTGGATCAGGGCAGAACTGGATTCTTAGCATACTATACAACACTACTAAATTTATGAAGTATGAATTCTAATCTAATCCTCTCCGAAACAAAGCATACCTCAAACATTGTAGATTAGCAAACCAAGTTAAGTTTCCTTACAAGGTAACAGTTTTATGCAAGAGCTTATCAGTCAGACTACTGGCTTATTTGTATGTAGTATTAGACAACTTTAATTTAAATGGATCCACTGTAGTAAGGTTATTCCCTTCCCTTATTTATGTTATGCACCTAAAAGTTGAGTTCGCCCTGCAGTATTCTGTTGTCATTGTTATCGCTGTCTGGCACCTTGTTTTCTATGGATGAAAACAACATGATGTTGGGCACTTATCAGCCAATCTGAGAAAGGTGAAACCCTAAACTGGTTTATTCAGACACCAAATAAAATCCTTGCATACATACCAACAGGAAGTCATAAACCAAGGTTAGCATAGGCCTTTAGCTTCTGGGAAGTCCTTAGATGCAAATTGCTATTCAAGGAAGCAATGTCTAGTGCCATTATCACCACATATAGTCTTTGCATATGTGCAATTCTAATATATGAGTCTACACCATAACCGAATTCCAGCAATACCTACAAACAACTAACGCATTCAGCAAAGACTTCAGTTATTGCACAAGTCAGGAAATTCTTGTCTAACTGCAATCCATTCCGCAAAAACTTCACCTTATCCACTACTAGGATCCTTATAAACTTCAGACTTCCATTCTCTAAACCCGATTCAAACTCACACCATAAGTTTGTTCAAGAGGCTTCTATGTGTATCGTCTATCTATATAACTACGTATTAATAATACTACCAATTTAACACATTCACAAAGAATATTTGATAGTGAAAGCTTTGTGGACAGAATAGAAAACATAAGACATTAGGCCTACTTTCTAATATACACTACTCTAAATTCTTTCATACTTTCAGTTCCAACCCCCAGCAATCAATGTTTGACATTTTGTATTTTACAGAAAAAGAAAAAAACAACCCCAAACTACAAATCCGTGTATAATTAGCTAATTTCAAGAAGTTTCTCTAGACTAGAGTCTACCAACTGCAAAATATTTATAACAGCTTAAAGAAAGTAAGAACTGACCTCTTTTGACAAAAAGATTCTTCTTTGCCATCTCAGTATGCAAAACAGACTTAGATTCTGCATCAAAAACCATCTCCTGTAAAATAAAGTAAGAAAAAACCATAAGAATATAAGAAACGCCCTTGAAAAAACAAATAAAACCTAGAAAAGAAAATTAGTCATCACCTGCAAAGCCTCTCTAGCACTAAGTGCAAAGTGGGAATTAGTAAATAAAGCAAAACCCATAGGCTGTTCTCCTTTGAAGTTCACTTGAGATGCTTCATAACCAGGTAACCATCTTAATAAATTTTGTAATTCCCTTTCTTTTACATCTTCTGGTAAACCAGATATGAATATGGTACGAACCTGCATAAACACCCGATTTGTTAAATTTCTAGGGAAAAATTCATCAAAGAACGAGAAAAGACAGAAATAGAAGAGATTTTTTTTCTTTTTTTACTTCTTCAGGAGGGGTACGATTAGGGTTTTCGACTGGTGGAGGAACTGGTGGCGGTGCAGGTGGCCATTGTTGTTGATGATGGTGGTGGTGATAAGGATGAATACCAGGACCTGCCATCTCTGACCTAGGGTTTTACAGTTCCTTCAGCTCTTCGAAGGTTGTAAGACAGCCTTGACAAGCGACAGTAGAAGACCGATAACCAATTGCTTTTTATCTTTTAAGCGTACAGTTGCTGGTTAAGTCCGACTGGAAATGAGACATTAAGGGCAATTCCAATTTCCAACTGAACTAGATTTATGCCTGTGCACCGGGCGGCCCCGAAAACCATCCTTTTTTTTTGATAAGTCAAATTGTATTAATAGATATCAATATTTACAAGAGTAGTTTACAAGAAAAGAGGTCGGAAAAACCCAAAAACTTACTATTTGAAACTATAATAAGTAACATTTGGATATTCAACAAATATCAAAAAATGAGGCCTCACATCTGAAAACCATCCACCATCTATATGCACACTAGGTATTACCCCGGCCAGATTCAACCTCTTCAATATTTTATGTTGTATAGTTTATATGGTGCGCTTATTATGAGACTTAATTCTATTTCGTTACGTCTTAGAAAAGTCGAATTTATTTTAATGAGAGCAGATCATGCATCTCTTTAGGCTTTATCTCAGGCTTAATTTGAAATAGAATTAAGTCTTGTACATGAGTCGTAACAGAAATCATCTGTACCTTGTTAAGCACTAGACTTTTGAGTAAGAGATTGTTGATGGGTGAAAACGATTTGTTGTTTTTTTAGGAAGGTGGGGACTCGAGCGTACGGGCGGAGACTCTTCGACCGAGCAAATTTCCTAAACCTTTAGCAAACAGATGCACTGCATGGGAGTGCTTTGAGTTCGAGAGATCAATCTGTAAGACTCCGACCTAAACCAAGACATGGTCGTTCCAGAGTCAATTCGGTCACAAAGAGGGATGAGGGTCGATCTGTATGAGGGAAGCTGAGAAATGTGTGTGAAAGATCAATGTTGATCGAAGGATTGTGGATGTGTTGTAGACCTCTGCAAGTTTTGTGAACTGTTGATTTCGAATAAGATAAGTTCTAATTGATTGAATTCTGCTCTGTTGAAAGTTATTGCTCAGATAAGAATTTTTCTCGTTCAATCGTGGACTGAGGAACTTATTTATATTGCAAGAGTAGTAGACACATTGATCCCGGTGAGTGTGATGGTTGCCGAGGAGTGAAAGAATGGAGAATGGAAATCGTGTTTGAACCAGTTTCACATTGTGCGAGAGACTTGGTTGATTGTCCATCCACTACTTTGCTAACTCCTTCAACTGCTTGCACGACTTAATCACATTTCTCACGGTGGGTGTACACACGTGTTGTAGGCCGCCAGACCAAAACCCAAGTGAATATCCCCCCATGTGACGTGATTGATGCCTCATGAATGTGGAGTCTGCAAGGCAGACGCGTATTTAATTGGTCAATTGTTGACTTGACTAGACATGAGTCTTAGCCTTGATGAGTCGAGCATGATGAACGAATGTGGTATGCTCTGAGACTCATGGATTGAGCATAAGGTGTCTGTTGAGACAGAATAATGGACAAACGTTGATTCTTGATAAATTGTTATGTATCATTTTACCAGCTGGGGTAGAACAATGATGTTTTGATAATTTGGATCGACGCGCGTCCGATGAGATTGCTCGAGCATGGACCTATTCTGACATGTCGAGATGCAGAATGCCTGATCTAATTTGTCATGAATGGTCGAATGACAAAGTAGGAATCAGAGTTTTTTTTTTTTGAATTCGATGTAAATATGGTCGTCTGTTCGAACCATGTTTCTCAGTCGAGCAAAAATGTTGGTAGCAGGATCGAACATTAAATATAAATTAGAATATTGATTATTGGGTCAATATAAAAGTTATCGACGTTTATTGAATTATCGTAAATTCGAAACCCTAATTTTGGAGAAATGAGATGGAGAGTTGTACAATATGGTGGATAAATATCGATCAATCAATGGGCATGAGAGCAGGTCATTGGTGGCGGGTGGACGTCCGAGCGTGCGGAGATATCCCTGAACGAGGATTCATTATTGGAGAATCATGAAAATATGAATTGTTATTATTAAAATAATTATGGAGATATGTGGGACCGGACGGCCATGATGGCCAAGGGACCGTCCAGGTCCGGTCATGGTGGTGCACGGGCGCCATGTCTTTCACACGTCCATTCCTAAAAGTTTCAGGTGATTTGTTGGTCATTTGAGCGATTTTCAGAAGAGTTTGATCTTGACTGAAACTCTCAATTTTGCACGAATGAGCAAGTAGGACTTTGCTTGTGTGACCAATATTTTAAGAATATTAAAATGATGATATTTTAATATTTACCATGAGAAGCCCGGACGGTCGTGGGACCATTTGAGTTTTTTGGCTTTTTTGGAGATTTGAGCAATATTGGAGAAATTTGCTCAAACGAGGGAGTTTCATGATATGAGAGAAGCAATAATAATAATATAAGGAATTAGGAGAGGCGTGGGACCGGCCAATGCCATGGCATGGCGGGTGGGCCCGGGCCCGTGACGCTCTTCCCTATATTTTATTATTTTTTTCCAACTTGCGTGAGAAATATGGAAAACTAGGAGTTTTGCTCGAACGAGAAAGTTTGCTCAAATGAGGGAGTTTCAAGAGATGAGGAAAAATAATAAAACAGGGTTAAAAAAGAAAAAATTGAGAGGAGTGGGACCGGCCACGGCGGCATGGCCGGCCGGCCGGTAGGCCTGGTCCCGTGCGCCTCTTAATTCTCTTTTTTTATTTTTATTTTCGTTTCCTATTTTGCATAGGTCTCCATATTTCCTCGTTCGTCCATATTTTGGGTGCTCGTTCATGCATTATTGATAAGTACACTCGCACCATTTTCTTAGGGCTTACTCGGTGGTGGCCCAAATGCCCGAAAAGTGAATATCTATTGCTCATCCATAGAATTCAGCTGAGAAAATTCATGAAACGAAGTAATGAGATATTATGATGAAAATAGATTATTTTATAGGAATTCAATTGATGAATACTAGAATTAATCAATTGATGGCTCTATACTAGCAGGCAATCTGTCTGGGAGCATGATATTTATTCGAGAGTCGAAGTATGAGATAGTAGAAGCATCATACTCGTTACGAATGTTTATTCTGTTTAGTCGGGGAACGTTTCGACATCCTGAAGACGTTATCGCTCTATATTAGCAGGCAATCTATCTAGGAGCCGTCCAATAATTAAGATTTTATACATATGTATTATATATAGTCAGGGAACATTGCGAGATCCTGAAGACGTTATCGCTCTATATTAGCAGGCAATCTGTCTAGGAGCCATCCAATCATTTTTCGATTTTATATAGAAGTGAATACTGAAATTGCTCAGTTGATGAAATATGCTGAAATCTCAGTTGAGAGACTTTAATGACTGCATATTCATGTGTGATCTGAGAGGTTTGTACGCTCAGTCAGAGATCGTAACATGAGCTTTCACGTCTGAATCCTAAAATATGAATTTCACATACCCGGCTGAAGCTAAGTCAGAAATATGCAAAATTATGAATTACGAGTTTAGCCTTCGTCAAAAATCCACCATCAATATTAAGTCTCATGTTTAGTGAGGGACAATCATGTTCCAAAGTAAGCATTGGATGGTGATTTTTATAATTATAGACGAAATAAGTAATTGAACTTAGTCGTAAAAGATGTTACCAGAATTCTCGCTCCAATGATGTAACGTACGAGCAATAGATTGAACGAGGATCCTGGAAGTATGATAGAGCACCGTCCAACGAGCGTGGAGTGATGAGGCACTGCTGATTTGGGTGGTGCAATGTCAAATCTCGGTCGGTTTAGCACTTACGGGCCCGTGACCCAAGAAAGGAAATCCTTGTCTAATTATGTTTTGGAAATAAAAATTAGTATAAAAGGGATAAACACCTGTTTTTTCTTTCTTTTTTTCACCGACCGGCTAAGCACCCACCTTCTTCCACCTCCCTCATGTCCGAGCAGCAGAGGAAAAAAAGAATAAAAAATACCGGAGCTTTGCACCACCGACCGTCGCCGATCATCGTCCAGTCAAGTTCCGACCGGCGGTACCGACCAGGTAAGCAAAAAAAAAATTCTTTTTTGAATGTTCATGAGTTGCTCATATTTATAAAAATTAAAATAAAATGTGAGCTTTCACAAAAGTTTTGTTTTAGGAACGAACGTCCGTTAGTTTAAGAAATTAGCAATTATCCCTAGCATAAGAGAGATTTTTTTTTTTTGAATAGACATGCATCTTAAGGTAGTAAAATTTATGTCTATGAGATTTCATGAAAAAAAAATATTTTTAATATGTGAGCTTTCACGAATTTTCGAGAATAGACTCCCGTTTCAAAAGGTGGACGCTCGTCCGAGAGAAAAGTAGACATTATTGAAAATTCGTGAAATCTCTCGGACGCTCGTCAAAAGTAGACATTATTGAAAATTTTGTAAAAATTAAGTAATTGATTTTGAACCATTATTGAAAGTAGACAACTATAATGTCTCTATGTGAGCTTTCACGATTTTAGAATCAATGTTTGTCCAATTTTTTGAAAGTTGGTGGATGTTCACACAGTAAAAATTCACGTGAGTTGTTCATGGTTTTGAATAATGAGCTTTGTTCGTTTTTGCAGGTGTTTTAAAGAAACGAGCAAGTTTTTAAAGCGTCAACTCTTGCGTTATAATCATTACTGTTAGTGAAATTGTAAACAGGTAAGAGTTGGAATTATTATCGTTTTGTAGATGCATTATCCTTTGTTGACGTGAGCATCTTTATCGTTCATTATTATGCTTTAATTCCACTGCTTCGATGAAATTTGCATCTTGCATGACTGATTTACTGAAGTAGGCCGATGTATGGATGTCACAACTACTTTGCAGAGATGTCCGATACTTGCTATGATAATACTTCCATAGATGAAGAAAAAGAAGAAGTATTAGAAATTAAGAATACTCCGAACATGGATGATGATTTCTTTGTAGTTCAGTATAAACCCGAAAAATGTCTCCCAGGTTCTGCATTTCGTTTCCTTATAACCAAAGAAATTACTCAGAGAAAGTTGGTGTCTCCACAGGAAATAATTTGGTTTTATCTGCAAGGTGGACATTATTCTGCTTCGCTCATATAATTTAAGCTTTCCAGAAAACCTTTAACAGAGTTTTCTAGATGGACGAGACATATGCTAGGTTATGACCACGTTCGAGCCATGTTAGACCGTGCACAGATAAGATAGGTCATTCGAGCAGCTGGAGACTTGTTTGTTTATCAAGTCATACGAGGTATAGTAGTTCTGCTCGCTCGCTGGTGTATTCCTACTCACACTATCATATGAAGATGGGGAGAGTTCATCATCACTTTGGAGGACGTGGTAGTCTTTTGTCATCTTCCTGTTACATGTAATCTTCCTGGAGAGCTCTCAGCAGAAGAAGTTGTGATGTTTGAAGTTTTGGCATCTAAGATGCATGACTTTAATAAATCATCCGGCAAATGCGATGCTCAGTGGTTGAGGTATTGGTTGCCAATAGATAAGGATCCCGATAGACCTAATGACGGCTCATTGACCATTGCTGCTTTCTTGTCTTTGTGGTTGTCCAGAGATGTGCTTGAAGACGGTGGACATTTGTTGAAGACATTCGTGATTCCTTTTGCTATTAAAATGGCTAAAGGTGAGAGACTTCTTGTTGGCAGTCTGTTCTTGGGCTCATTGTTCTCTAATTTAGACTCTTTGGTTGTAGACTCCAGCATCTCTAATGGCTTTATGAAAATTGAATTATATATTAATTCAATTTTTCTCCAAGCATTATTGTGGGAGCGCTTCAGAAATTATGCACCTATCCTCGTAGTCTCTTGCAAGGGCCAAATGTTGATGCACGCCATGCTTTCTCTGAGAGGGACAATGCCAGAATCATACGTTGGTCTACGAGTAACCTCGGTCCAAGGCAAGCCTTATCAGTTTGTTAGACAACGAGTCTGAATTTAATTTTCGTCCATGGGTATCCGTTCCTCCTTTTGTTTCCAAGTTGATCACTTTTAATTCTTGAGAGAATATCATTTTGAAATCTGGTACATACCTTAGTGATGGTGAAAGATCTTTTATGCTGAGTTGTACTCCTTGCCATTTAGTACTCGTAATGCGAGGAAACTTTCTTGTGGAAGAATATAATATCAATAGAGAAACACGACAGATGGGTCTTGACCAATGTGTCCCGAACGTTCGAATTTATAAACCATCAGTTGAGCATCTCAGAGCCTGTTTAGACTGCACACATGTGAATGGGCGTAATTACCTGTTTCCTCGTTTTGACCGAGCTACATATGCAACTCTGGGTTTATGTGGACTTCTGGAATGAGCAATTCGAGCGTTTCCATGATTTTGTAATGGCTTTTCGCTCTCCGAAGCAAGAAACTCCTACTACTAAGATGATTTTCGCTCGTCCAAGATTGAAGCCAATCCCTGGTGATAAATGGAAAATACTTCATGGGTCTTCACAAGTAAGTATCCTTTTTTTTTTTTTTTTTTTTTTTTGTAGAAGTATGACAATTGCGTCTTTAATCATTCCATTAACTTTTTCCAAAGGACGTGCATATCGTGAGACCTCGAATCGATGCATACTTTATGGAAATTGAGGAAAGTCCCCAGGGTGGGGAAACAAGAATCAAGGTTTATAATATGTTACCAAATGCTGTGAATTTTCCGTTTGTATCTTCGGTTAGTTAGTGACGCTTCTTCCTCTGTGACCTTTTCTTATCCGTATAATTAGGATCGTAAAATAAATGTTTGTTACCTTGTTTCAGGGTTTTGCTCCATCAAGTATTGATGATCTTCGATTCACTCCTATTGGATAAGTGATAAGCACGTAAGTGTGACGCATTTTCACCCATAACTACATTATCTAGGACTCATTTTATTTCTAATAAAGTTGTTTTAAGTCTTTTCTAGGGAATAAGCTTTTGCGGCAAAATTGGCTCGGAAAGTGGTGATTTGCACCCCATAAGACAAGTGCTAAAGGGACACCCGTGCAGGATTAGGGGGAGGACATCTTCTTCTCAAATTCAAAAAATAAATTTTGGCGGGAAAACCATTTCTTCGCTGGCAGAATTTCGATCGGATGTTTGGACGTGATTTAGTGAGATTCAATCCCTGAAACTTAGTGGGTAGACGTGATATGACTATAGAAAGCTGGTATGGGTGTTCGTTTGGATCAGAATTGGCTGAATCGTGTCATGGAGCAAAACATGGCAGCACGTGCATGAGAGAAATATTTCACGGGATTGCATGAGTTTTGGAGAATTTGAACGTGTTCTGAATGTGTATGATGACTAAAGCAATAGTTTGGAGCATAAATAAGTTATATTTGGAGATTAATCCAGCTGCAAACGCGTGGAGAAGCTAAAACATGAAATTATTGCCGTGAGAATAAAAATAATAAAGAGAATATTTTTTTGAAGTTATGGAGGAGATTCGATGCATCTTTCGGGTATAAATAGATTACCCAGGTCATATAGAAGGGATGTCGAGAGTTTGGGGAAGTTTTGGAGGCTACGGAGCGAAGAAATCACGAGTTGCAGGAAAAGTTTTCTGCTGCTGCAACTCAAGAACACGAAGAACAAAAGCCCGTAAAGGAAATTCGTTGCAAACTGTCGCTTAATTGTGGCAGTTCCCAACTCCTTTCCAGCGACTGTGTAACAGTGTTTACAACACTTGTCTTTTATCGTTCATTTTGTGACGATTTTTGTGCGTCGCAAAATCCTGTTCTACACCATTTTCTCTTTATTTCATCTTTGTAAACCATTTTTGAGCCTAAATAAATATTTTGAGAGCACGTTTACTATGATGAGCTAAACCCCAAAATTGGGGCGATGGAGGAAACCTTATTTCACACTTGGGCAATTATATTTAATTCTTGTCATGACTTTTGCACTAATTTTAATTGAAATTATGATTTGATTCAATTAGTTGTCATTTGATTAGATGGGTCATGCTTAGCTTAGGTGATTTGATGTCCCATGCTTAACATTTACATCTAATATTTTGAGAATCTATCTTGGCAAAAATAAGAGTCACTTTATTTTATATTTTTATTGAGCTATAATTGTTAAAAGAATTATTATTTGAACCTTAAGAAATGAATTTGGTGGAATACTAAGCCCTAGTACCTCTCGCCCACTTTGTTAATATTTTTGTATATAATTTTTATTAAATTTAAAAACTCGAATCTTCACAAGTCTTAGAGTTTGAATCCTTTTTACCACTATATTAAAATTACATCAATAAGCAATTCACTAATCGAGTACCACTGATGAAGAAGAATAAGTTGATGTATCCAGTAGGAGATTCTCATGGATAAGCAGGGTACTAATGATTCTCATTCGTCTTCGGAGGATGGTGATGAAGAGGATTCTCAAGACTCGGAGCCGAATGAAGGTAATAATGCTCTTAATGGTGACATCGGAAATCCTGACTCCTCGAACGGTTCAGAGACCATTCAAGTAAATATTTTGCATTGCCTTCATAGAAGTATAAAATTGCTGATTTGTGGATGAATGAATGAGAATCCATATGAATGAATGAATTATTTTGCCCAAATACATCACCAAAAAATTCAGAATTCAGTCTTTTAGCAAAAACGCTGTAGAATCTTCATCCGACATCAGATTTTTGCGATCTTCCTTTGTTTTCTTATGCCCAGGAAATTTCCTAGCTTTAAAAAAGAAAATTTTCAGTTGTCTTGTAGTTCGATGTTTCGGTCACATCTTTTTGCTTGTGTATCCAATTATTATGAACATTGGATATGTTGTAGAGGACATCCATATGAAGAGAATGACATATTACTCAACCTTAGATTCCTTACCAATTGATCCCAGTTTGTTGTCTTATACAGGGTAGTGTAAAATCACCTCAGAAAAGCTTGCTATAAAACGTCTTATTTTGTGACTTTACACTATTTGATTGTGTCTTGAATGTATAATGAAGAACTTTGATAATGTAAGTTCACTTACATTCTGAACTTTGTAATTTTTATTTGAATTTCATGCTTGAAGCACTCTAACTCATATAATTGTCGTATTAGGTGCAAAACGAATGAGTTGGGGATAATAAAGCTAATAATGATGACACGAGCAATATTGCAAACCAAAATGGTGACACAACCATATATGCACTTCAAGATCATGAGGATGTCGCTACTGAGGCCGTCGAAGTGACCGAAGCTAAGGTTGTTTTCGCTTCAGAGATAGAACAAACCGTTCCAATGATTGAGACTCACATGGTGGTGCACGAATACCCTAATGCAGGGATCGCTTTTGATCCTCCATTCACTGAGCCACTCCCTATCATGAATTAGTTGTTGGATTTAGCGTCTCTACCGGATATGCTAGCTTGTATCAGCAAATATGGGAAAGGTATAGTCATATCGTCGCCACTAATGATCCCGAACGTGTTTACTTCTTGATAATGCAAGTAGGTGCTATCTTGTGTGTTATAGATGATATACGAATCAGGGATAGAAGTCTTGTTACCAAAGATGTACTCTTTGATTGGGAGTACAACTTGGACAATTCTAAGAGACTTGGTTTCAATATGAGGTGGCTTTGTATGAGAATTGATACCATCAAGGAGACACATAAGAAGAATGTATCTTTTCCTAGTGATGCTGTGATGGAGAAAGAGGCCAAGATTGCCAAATTAACTGAAGAATGAATGAGTCGAGCATAATGAACGAATGTGGTATGCTCTGAGACTCATGGATTGAGCATAAGGTGTCTGTTGAGACAGAATAATGGACAGATGTTGGGTCTTGATAAATTGTGATTTATGATTTTACCAGCTGAGGTAGAATAATGATGTTTTGATTATTTGGATTAACGCACGTCCGATGAGATTGCTCGATCATGGACCTATTACGACATGTCGAGTGAAAAAACGGGGGTCTAACAACCACACACAATATTTCGTTTAGGCAATCTGTATGGATAAACTCCAATATAATTCCAAGAGAATCAACTAGATAGTCAGACTCAATCAATGGAAATATATCCAAGAGTTGTATCTCTGTTTCTCAATGTAATCAGCAAATCAAACAGATAGAATCCGTGAGTCTAATTATTATGTGAACGGTACCAAAGACCAATGTTCAAGTGTCAATCAATTTATATCAACAACCAAAGGTTGGATTATCTAATTGA
The DNA here is from genome assembly GCA_023531105.1 of Papaver atlanticum. Classification (NCBI taxonomy): domain Eukaryota; kingdom Viridiplantae; phylum Streptophyta; class Magnoliopsida; order Ranunculales; family Papaveraceae; genus Papaver; species Papaver atlanticum. The sequence goes on from JAJJMB010011095.1 coordinate 12,707,353, forward strand.
TTGAACTACGCACAACCTGTGATATTTCAATTATACAAACAAATATAATGGGGGAAAGAAATAACACAGACACCACAAATTTTGTTAACGAGGAAACCACAAATGCAGAAAAACCATGGGACCTAGTCCATATTTGAACACCATACTGTATTAAGCCACTACAGACACTAGCCTACTACAAGTTAACTTCGGACTGGAATGTAGTTGAGCCCTAACCAATCTTACACTGATCAAGGTACAATCGCGTTCCTTACGCCTTTGAATCCCAGCAGAACTCTACGCACTTGATCCTTAGCTGATCTCACCCACAACTAAGAGTTGCTACGAACCAAAGTCGAAGACTTGATAAACTAATCTGTCTCACACAGAAAAGTATATTGAATAGAAAAATCTGTCTCCCACAAAAATACCTACGAGTTTTTGTTTCGTCTTTTGATAAATCAAGGTGAACAAGAACCAATTGATACACCGGACTTATATTCCCGAAGAACAGCCTAGTAATATCAATCACCTCACAATAATCTTAATCGTATGAAAGCGAAACAAGATATTGTGGAATCACAAACGATGAGACGAAGATGTTTGTGACTAATTTTTATCTTGCCTATCGGAGATTAAATCTCGAGCAAATCTTAGAGAAGATAGTACTCAATACGATAGAATAAGCAAGATTAGAACACGCAACTACAGAGAAAATAGTTGGGTATGGCTTACCAATCCCAATGAAGTCTTTAAGTCATTAACCTATAATGGTTTTAGGAAAAACCTAGGTTAAAGGAGAATCGACTCTAGTCACAACTAGTATCACACAGAAGGTGTGGGGATTAGGTTTCCCAGTTGCTAGAGTTCTCCCTTATATAGCCTTCAAATCAGGGTTTGCAATCAATGTTACCTTGGTAAAAAAGCATTCAATATTCACCGTTAGATGAAAACCTGATTAGACTCAAGCTAATATCTTTCAACTGTTAGATCGAACTTAGCTTGTTACACACAAATGAAAAGTGACTTCATTTAGATATGGGTAACCGTACCTAAACGTGTACACCCTGTTGGTTCAACAATAGTTAACCGAAGTTAGCCATATGAACACTTTCATATCAACCTTGTTTATCTTAACACAACTAGTTCAAATGACTCAAATGAAACTAGTTCTAGAGTTGTTCAATTGTTTATATTCTCATAGAGTATACAAGACACAATTGAAGAAAAATCGATTTTGATTCACTCGAATCAATTCATGAACATTATAGCCACGGTTTGAAAATTTTCATTCCTTATTTTATAACTGTATTAGTTCATAAACAAACCGATTTTAGAACATAACCCACTCAAGTATTCAAATGGGTACGCATACCTAAGTAGCCGGATTTGGTCTGGGTTCGCCAGTATGCGAACGGGTATGCATACTGTCGTACACCACCAAACTCAGTTGAATTCCCGGACTTGAATTTACGCCGGTACGTATACGGGTATGCATACTAAGATCCCGGACTTCAACTAACAAACCAGTACGCATACGGGTATGTATACTATGGTTCCTGGACTTGGAATAACTTGCAACAGTTAGCATACAAGTACGCATACTGTGCTATATCCAATCATGGTTAATTGTTCTAAAATCCCATTTCAATCATTGAAACATTCTTAGAAGACGACAATAGCTGTCTCACACAAACTATTAGCTTCAAAGCAATTTTCAAGTGATCAAATGATCAATATAAAACATTCCGAGTTTACATCAAATAACTGTCTCACACAAATCATATAAGATGTTACCAGGCGATTTTCACATGATCATCTTTTGACTTTCGTCAAGAATATAAGATGAACTTGGTGCGAAAGCTTACCAACACATATTTCGAGAAATATGTAAGTGAGTTAAACTAAACTCGAAATATCAAATGTGTATAATCGAAGTCTATATAGCTATACGACTTTTGTCTCAAATAGGAGATAAAGTAGAAATAGACTTTTGAGTGATAGATGAGTTCAAGTCTCCACATACCTTTTGTTGATGAAGTTCAACAAGCTCCCCTTAGTAGTTCTTCGTCTTCAATCGATGAACGCCGTGAAGTCTAAAGCTCAACTAAACATTCTATCCTAATCCGAGACTTAGCTATAAATAGACTAGAAATCAAGACTTATAGTTTTGACAACTAAAGTTGACAAACAAGCTTGAGATAACAACGCTTGCGAGTTCGACCGAGCAGTGCTCTAACAATCTCCCCCCTTGTCAATTTTAGTGACAAAACTATCAATACATATGGATTACAAAATAAATAAACTTTGTAGCTTCTCATCCAAATGCTTGATTTCCTTTGCTCTTCAACATTACTCGAAGTCTTCTTCACTTCCAAGTACTCTAGTGATTCTGAACGTGTTCAACTCAGCATCATAGTTGTTGAAGATCCGTAGCTATAACAATGAGAAAACAGTAGCTCTCAATCATTTTTATACAGTGTCATAGTATCATTACACAACATCAAAGTCCAATTGTATCACAACTTTGACAACAATACTATGGTGATATGTACCACTCCCCCTTAGTCAATACTTCATCTCACATGAAAACCACTCCCCCTTACATAATGATCCGTAAACCATATGTATTTGTAGTGTGAACTACACAATAATTCTCCCCATTTTTGTCAATATAAATGGGCAAAGGTATGAAAATTAGCGAGATCATAATGAAATTCTCATAGAGATACTTCATGACTAAAAGAGAACATATCAACTTTGTTTCGATGATTTCACATAGTCGAAACTTAGTGTATTCATCAAAGAGTTTATAAAGATACAAGATAACTCCTACAATATTCCACAACCGCACTCCCCATAAAGCTTTAGCAATTAATC
>JAJJMB010011095.1:12710311-12824222 GCA_023531105.1 Papaver atlanticum
TCATCAAGGAGTTTATAAAGATACAAGATAACTCCTACAATATTCCATAGCCGCACTCCCTACAAAGATTTGGCAACTAAGCACAAGTTTAATTAAGAACTCTCCCCCATAAAATGTCCGAAAGAACAACAAGAGCGACCTTACTTTTACAAGAAAAGAAGGATTTCTTTGGACATTAACAAATTACATGAAACATGAATTTGTATCCCGAAAACTCAATTAAATTAACCACAAGAGAACCCATGATTAATTTAATCGGAAATGCTCAATATACGAAAAACTTACGGAGCCATACAATACTTTCACATACAAGTGGATCAGGGAAAGATCAATACTGCGGAATATATAAAGATTCATTCTATTTTCATCAATATTTGCGTAATGATACCATAGACTTAATCTTTGTTATCAAAGGTTCATTCTATTTTCCATCAATATTTGCAGAAAGACATATAATAGACTTAACTTTGGACATATATGGGACAATCTAGTTCACGGACGCAAACACTCATATCCCATAACAATTTTTGCAATATATAAAACCAATAAAGATAAATACTGCAAAATCATCTTCCAAATAAACTTTAGAATTTAAATATATAAATCTAAAAACATTGCAAGATGAAAAATGTTGGCAATAGCAATGTGTAATCACAATATAGGTTATTCCAAGCCCTAGTTATCCTTCTTAAAACACAAGAATAAATTCTCATAAGAAGTTTCCTAGACATTAAGACCGCTGAAAAATTCTTTATCGTCCCCGAACTCGTTGTCGTCAACAGCCATTGGAATATAAGGTTCATGAAGAAAGGAGTCAATTACAACAAACCTTCTTGACTGATGCTGAACCAGGGCCTTCTGAATTTCAAGAGTCCTTAAACCAATAGCCTTTATTTACTGAATCTCCTTCCTTGTTTCCTTCAACTCTTTAAGAACACCAGAAAACTTATGAAGATTAGAGGGGATAGCCCTTGGTTTCTTCATATTCTTCCTTTTTCTCTTCAAAGTTGGGGAGGAAGGAGACTTATCTTTTTCCTTCATGATTGATGGCTTAACAATCATATTAACATCTTTTCCATCAGAAGACTTTATACTTGGAGTCTCCATACAAGTATGGAATTGTGAAAGAAATACACAAATAAAGCTCAACAAACAATCTTGTGATAAAAAGAGTTTTTCAGGGAAGGAAAAAGGAATGTTGGGTTACGGAACCTATAAACAGAGTAGGATTCACGTACGACCAATTCATAACCCTAAAGAAGGTAGAATTGTCGATTTTAACCCTCTTTTAATGAAAATATATATATTTTCAATACCGATTTATGATATGAAAAGATCAACATAATTCAAGAAAACGGCAACCAATAAAAATAAAAAACAATTCTTTTCCTAAAGCCTGAACTGTGCAAACTCTTGTCTCTTTGAAGTCAGGCACATGAGACAAGACGCACTTTCAACACAATTAAGCTGTGTTGGGGTGAATAATAATTTGTCCACCATACACTTCTCGTACGGAATTCTTAATACCCTTTTTCACAGAATGTTTAGACCTTGTTCTTTTCCGAAGAGGTCTACTTAATTCTTTAGAAATTAACTTTTTCGGAGAGGAATTGAGATTTTTACATACCTCAGGTGAATTAGACTTCTGAACAAGTTTAAGCTTGTTTGCTAATCGATTTGTTCTCCGTTGAAGTTTATTGACATATCTTATTTTATGTTTGTACTTGTAACACTTAGAGAGTTCATGACCCGTAAAAGCACAATAAGAACATGCCAATGTGGAGGATGGTTCAGACACCATAGCCGAGCATGCTGCTAAATAAATTGAGGTACCTGAAACATATGAAATAGGATCTTCAGTAGACAGGGAAAAATCCATTTTATCCTCCAGGATAGTTGAAGAAGTTTCTCCAGGAAAAATATCAAGATTGATGTGAGTATTGGTACAATTATCAAAATCAATATTTTTAGCAAGGAGTGCAACACTTGATTTTTCATCTTCATTTGAATCATAGGAATCAGACATTTCATCAAGAGTTGCATCAAGACCTTTGTTCCCAGTGTATTTTCTACAATTTGGACACTCAATGGCAAAATGACCAAAACCTTTACACTTGAAGCACTGAGGCATATCCTCATCATCAATATCGACGGTGTCCCTGTTTTTAGTAGGAGCACGGTCATGAGGTTTGACTGATGACCTGGGTTTATCTCTGATGAACCGTTTACTTCTCTTCAAAAGAAGATCCCTAAACTGTCTTGTGATCAGTGAAACTGAGTTGTCAAGATCTTCATCTGATGAATCAATCTCAATAGGATCATCCACAGAGTTGCCAACACTTTTACTTTTGTCAAGCAATTTAGTGTTCTTTTGTGCTTTGAAAGCAATATCCTTCCCAGATTTGGATGTATGCTCATGATCAAAGATCTTTAACTTCCCAACAAGAGTATTTCTGGATAAAGTATTAAGGTTATTTCCTTCAACGATGGCATGCTTCTTAGAATCGTATTTGGCTGGCAACGATCTGAGAATTTTCATCACAACGTCCTTTTCAGGAATAGTCTTACCCAACACAAAAGATGCATTAACAATTTCAGACACTTTGTGATTAAACTCACCAAATGAATCTTCATCAGCCTTACGAAGGTTTTCTCAATCATAATTTAGGTTTTGAAGCATAACTTGTTTATCATAGGAATTTCCTTCGAATACAGTTTCTAAGATATCCCAGGCTTCTTTAGACTTAGTGCACATAGTCACATGGTGCTGAAGATCCAGGGGAATGGCATGGATGATAGCATTTAATCCATCAGAATTTTTCTTTGAAGCAAGAATCTCGACAGGATCATAAGCACCAATATCCTTCGGAACAGTTACATCGCCTTCAGTAACAACCGGAGGATCATAGCCATTAACTAAACGAAACCATGATTGAAAATCACGCGCTTGAAGAAAGGCACGCATAACAATTTTCCACCATAGATAATTCGACCCATCGAAGACTGGTGGTACGTTTACAGAGATAGCGTTTCTGTCCACAGAGTCAGATTGCTACAAACACACTTATAAGGTCTTAAACGTGTTTGCCTGCTCTGATAGCAATTGAAAAAGCGGGGGTCTAACAACCACACCCAATATTTCGTTTAGGCAATCTGTATGGATAAAATCCAATATAATTCCAAGAGAATCAACTAGATAGTCAGACTCAATCAATGGAAATATATCCAAGAGTTGTATCTCTGTTTCTCAATGTAATCAGCAAATCAAACAGATAGAATCCGTGAGTCTAATTATTATGTGAACGGTACCAAAGACCAATGTTCAAGTGTCAATCAATTTATATCAACAACCAAAGGTTGGATTATCTAATTGATTGAACTACGCACAACCTGTGATATTTCAATTATACAAACAAATATAATGGGGGAAAGAAATAACACAGACACCACAAATTTTGTTAACGAGGAAACCACAAATGCAGAATAACCATGGGACCTAGTCCATATTTGAACACCACACTGTATTAAGCCGCTACAGACACTAGCCTACTACAAGTTAACTTCGGACTGGAATGTAGTTGAGCCCTAACCAATCTCACACTGATCAAGGTACAGTCGCGTTCCTTACGCCTTTGAATCCCAGCAGGACTCTACGCACTTGATTCTCTTAGCTGATCTCACCCACAACTAAGAGTTGCTACGAACCAAAGTCGGAGACTTGATAAACTAATCTGTCTCACACAAAAAAGTCTATTGAATAGATAAATCTGTCTCCCACAAAAATACCTACGAGTTTTTGTTCCGTCTTTTGATAAATCAAGGTGAACAAGAACCAATTGATATACCGGACTTATATTCCCGAAGAACATCCTAGTAATATCAATCACCTCACAATAATCTTAATCGTATGAAAGCGAAACAAGATATTATGGAATCACAAACGATGAGACGAAGATGTTTGTGACTACTTTTTATCTTGCATATCAGAGATTAAATCTCGAGCAAATCTTAGAGAAGATAGTACTTAATACGATAGAATAAAGCAAGATCAGAACACACAACTACAAAGAAAATAGTTGGGTCTGGCTTCACAATCCCAATGACGTCTTTAAGTCGTTAACCTATAATGGTTTTAGGAAAAACCTAGGTTAAAGGAGAATCGACTCTAGTCGCAACTAGTATCATACAGAAGGTGTGGGGATTAGGTTTCCCAGTTGCTAGAGTTCTCCCTTATATAGTCTTCAAATCAGGGTTTACAATCAATGTTACCTTGGTAACAAAGCATTCAATATTCACCGTTAGATGAAAACTTGATTTTACTCAAGCTAATATCTTTTAACCGTTAGATCGAACTTAGCTTGTTACACACAAATGAAAAGTGACTTCATTTAGATATGGGTAACTGATAGGTGTCTAAAACACCTTAATATTTATCTATTGTTTATGCTTTCTTTGCTAAGTTTTCTTGTAAATTATGTATCTTAAGTTTGCTTTTGAGTGTTTAGGTACTTTGGAGTCATTTGGAAGAAAAGAAGAAGAAACGTCGCTTAAAAGACCAAAAGTGTCATTTCATGTGCGAATGCTGTTGGAGGCGAATTATTTCTCATTATTTGCTTTTATCTCTTTATCTCTGTCTGAAAAGCATGTCAGCTTTAGTGATGCAAATTTTGTCTGAAAAGCATGGCAGCTTTAGTGATGTAGAGAAATTGAAGAGAAGAAGTGGATACGAGAAATAAGAGACGGCTGCTGTTGGTGGAAGAATTTAAGGGGAAAAAAAGCGCCAAAGTGGATTGCATCCGTGCACGCGGCTAAAGCTCATTGGAGGCCAAGGACATTGTCAACGAAGCTGGGGCTAAAAGAGAATTTAATTCTCTTTGTTGTGGTCTGAGAAATGGATGGACATGGACTTGAAATGGAGCTGGGCATGCTGGCCATAAGTCACGGGCTTAACAAAACAGTAGTCCGGCTAATTGGTGCACTCGGTGAAAGAAAAGAGGACTGCACGTGTGTGCTAGTTAGTAGTGTTGATATATGCGTGTGAAATGGATAAAAAATAGGTCTCAGGTGAAACCCAAGTTAAGCAGAAAAGCATTATTTTCTTTTGTCACCAGTCAGCGAGAAGAGATGGAGATCGAGCAAGCTTGTTCCTGCCAGCCATGGGTATTTATCAGTGTTCAGAGTTCTTCTCACAACCAACAAGGAGGAGGATTAAGTGTCTTCAAATCATGGAGATTTTGGCCAGAATTACATGGAAGAAATGGGGTTTGTTGTAGTCATTGATTCAACTGCTGGACGAGGTGATTTTAGGGCAAATTCGTGAATGGGAGATGAGCAGAATTGAGGGATCTGTTGCCGTGAATTAGATGGATCTTGGATTTGTGACTGATTTTGTTCATCTACAAAGGGAAGAACTGAAGCTGTGTTCTGGTGGTTGTAGTTCAATTTGCAGGTCGATTTGGGTATCGAAATGGTGGTTGCTGTTTGGTGAAGATGTCAGTGGAATTGAGGTTTGTTCATGAGCAGAAGCAGTGGGTTTTTGAGAGCACTTCGACTGCAACAAGAACAAGGAGATGTGGCTGTGCTTTGGTGGTTTTGCAGCCGAATTTGGAGCTGAACTGGGTTCGATTTGAGCTGAATTTCAGCTGTAAAATGTTGCTGCTATACAACTGAATGATGGACTGTTTACAGGGATTCGAATTGGATGACTAAGTCTGGGATTGATTTTGGTTGTATGTTGAGCTGAAGTTCAGTCTTAAGAAATGTATTGTTGTTATGGTTCTTCGCAGCTGTTTGCCAAGGATGCTGATGAATCTTTACAGAGAGTCAGGGAAGGAGATATAACAATAGGAGATATGATGGCAGTCTAAGGCGTGTACAGCTGGGATGATTTGCGGTTGTGTTTGAGGACTCATGGCGTGGTTTAGAAGCCTGAGATGAACATTGATAAGGAGGTTTATGACACACATATCATGGGTTAGTATATGGCAGCAAAGTTACTGGAATTCCGTGGAGTTTGGGTCGAGTATTGGGCTGTATTTCAGCCGGCAAAACAATGAGGAAACTAAACTGATAGTTAGCCATGGTTCATGGCAGAGGTGGTTTAGCTTAATTTTGGTGGGGGTTCTGAGCTTACTTTGATGCCGGTAGGTCAGTTAAAGAAGGTGACTCTCTGTAGCTGGTTGCCGTGAGCCTATGGGGCTATGTGTGAAGGGTACTGGTGCTGGCTAGTGGGTGTTTCTGTCATCAACAGGAAAAAAAGATTTTGGGTATGAACCAGGAGAAGATTTGGGTCCGTTAGGTTACGAAATTGCAGGGGACAAATAGCTATAAGAGGAGGCGCAGAAATAGAGCAAAGGGCTACCTGTTGATCACCAGAGAAACGGCGCAGTAGCACAAGATTCTGAACCAGTTGGAGCTATTGTTTATGGCGTACACACATCACCTCCAGGAGTAGTACAGCATCAACTCTGGTTTGCTGCTTGATTTATTTATTCACTTTCTGTTCCTTTAAACAATTTTAAGCCATGTCTCTTATTGTGAAGAACATGTTTGCTACGAGTAGCTAAACTATTTTTGATTAAGGGTGATTTCAAAGCCCGGAATATGGATTTCTAATTGATATGCAACAACTCGTTTTCTCGTAATTATTTCCGTTATTGTTTGATTTCTATCATGCCAATAATGCTTACAAATTATGTTTTAATTGTTTAAGTTCGAAATTGAATGATTGAGGCATATTTCTATTGCTAGTTTAGATTTTCTTCGACCCGTAATTGTCTAGAGAAGATAAACACAAGTAGCAATATATGGGTATTGATGATGGGACTTTGTTAAGTACCCGTATGTAGAAATTGACACTATTAGGTGATTCAAGCTCTTGAATTCATCATTAGGAACAATCTTATCTTATAAAACTTAGAACACTTGTTTAAATTATACCCAGTAAGCGTACCTCTAGGTAACTTGAATAAGTAGAATCCGGTAATCGAGCGCTTCCGTATCCGGTGAGCTTAGAAGATAGTAACGGGATAATTTAGCGTACTAATTATCCTAGGCTTGTTAGTAATGAGATAATGCGAAGAACGTAGCGATATGTCAATTAGGTTTATATTCCGTGGTCGAGAATGAATCCTTGATCAATTTCATTTTATATTTGAATACAACTTTATAATTTTCAGAATATTACTTGCTAGTGCAAAGAGAAGTATTATTTGCGAGTTGACACCTCGTCAGTATCCGTACCTAAACGTGTACACCTTGTTGGCTCAACAATAGTTAACCGAAGTTAGCCATATGAACACTTTCATATCAACCTTGTTCATCTTAACACAACTAGTTCAAATGACTCAAATGAAACTAGTTCTAGAGTTTTTCAATTGTTTATATTCTCATAGAAGTATACAAGACATAATTGAAGCAAAATCGATTTTGATTCACTCGAATCAATTCATGAACATTATAGCCACAGTTTGCAAAAGATTGCATTCCTTATTTTATAAATGTATTAGTTCATGAACAAACCGATTTTAGAACATAACCCACTCAAGTATGCAAACGAGTACGCATACCTAAGTAGCCAGATTTGGTCTGGGTTCGCCAGTATGCGAACGGGTACGCATACTATCGTACACCACCAAACTCAGTTGAATTCCCGGATTTGAATTTATGCCGGTACGCATACGGGTATGCATACTAAGTTCCCGGACTTCAACTAACAAACTAGTACGCATACGGGTATGCATACTATGGTTCCCGGACTTGGAATAACTTGCAACAGTTAGCATACAAGTACGCATGCTGTGTTATATCCAATCATGGTTAATTGTTCTAAACTCTCATTTCAATCATTGAAACATTCTTAGAAGACGACAATAGCTGTCTCACACAAACTATTAGCTTCAAAGCAATTTTCAAGTGATCAAATGATCAATACGAAACATTCCGAGTCTACACCAAATGACTGTCTCAGACAAATCATATAAGATGTTACCAGGCAATTTTCACATGATCATCTTTTGACTTTCGTCAAGAATATAAGATGAACTTGGTTAAAGCGAAAGCTTACCAACACATATTTCGAGAAATATGTAAGCGAGTTAAACTCAGCTCGAAATATCAAATGTGTATAATCGAAGTCTATATAGCTATACGACTTTTGTCTCAAATAGGAGATAGAGTAGAAATAGAATTTTGAGTGATAGATGAGTTCAAGTCTCCACATACCTTTTGTTGATGAAGTTCCACAAGCTCCCCTTAGTAGTTCTTCGTCTTCAATCGATGAACGCCGTGAAGTCTAAAGCTCAACTACACATTATATCCTAATTCGAGACTTACCTATAAGTAGACTAGAAATCAAGACTTATAGTTTTGACAACTAAAGTTGACAAACAAGCTTGAGATAGCAACGCTTGCGAGTTCGACCGAGCAGTGCTCTAACATTGAGTATTCGACAGATGTTGCTGAATTATGCAGAATGCATGATTTTGATATGTCATGAATGGTCGAATGATAAAGTAGGATTCAAAGTATTAGATTCGATGTAAATATTGAATGGTTGTTCCTTCGAACCATGTTGCTCAGTCGATCAAAAATGTTGGTAGCAGGACCGAACATTAAATATAAATTAGAATATTGATTGCTAGGTCAATATAAAAGTTATCGACGTTTATCGAATTATCGTATATTCAAAACCCTAATTTTGGAGAACTAAGATGGAGAGTTGGCAAATATGGGTGGAGGAATATCGACCAATCAATGGGCACGAGAGACGGCCATTGGTGGTGGGTGGACGTCCGAACGTGCAGAGATATCCCTGAATGACGATTCATTATTGAAGAATCATAAAAATATGAATTATTATTATTAAAATAATAATTGAGAGATGTGGGACCATCCGGCCATGATGGCCAAGGGACCGGCCAGGTCCGGTCATGGTAGTGCACGGGAGTCATGCCTCTCACACGTCCATTCCTGAAAGTTTCAGGTGTTTTGTTGATTGTTTGAGCGATTTTCAAAAGAGATTGATCTTGACCGAAACTCACAATTTGCACGAATGAGCAAGTAGGACTTAGCTCGTGTGACCAATATTTTAAGAATATTAAAATAATGATATTTTAATATTTATCGTGAGAAGTCCGAACAGTCGTGGGTCCATTTGACTTTTTTTTTTTTTGGAGATTTAAGCAATATTGGAGAAATTTGCTCAAACGAGGGAATTTCATGAGATGAGAAAAGCAATAATAATAAAATAAGGAACTATGAGAGGCGTGGGACCGGCCATGGCCATGGAATGGCCGGCCGGCCGATGGGCCCTGTCCCGTGATGCTCTTCCCTATATATTTTTTGGGGCCGGTGGGCCATGGAAACCGAGAGATTAATCTCCCATTGTGGTCGCCAGTTGTTTTGGGGTAAACACTGATTCTGCTGGAAATGGTAAATTTGGGTGTGCCGCCGAGAAACGAATCTAAACCCTAAACAAATGCATTGCACGGGAGTACTTTAGATTCGAGAGATCAATCTGTACAATCCTGGCCTAAACCAAGAAATGGCCGTTCCAGTCTTGCTTCGGTCACAAAATGAAGGAGAAGGATTGATCTTAGGGAGGGAAGCGAAGAAGGTGTTGAGATCAGAATGGTTAACTCTGAAGGTGTGGCTGTTTATGACTTGTATCAGAATGTGGAACTTGCTTGCGGAATGTAAGCTATAAGTTCTTGGTGTTTTCTAGATACTTGTGTTGATCACCGTTGTCTTGTGTCGAAATAGGTTGAAAACCTATTTATACAAGTCATGATTGAGCGCACCTGATCTCATAGGAAGTGGAGACAGTTAAGTAATGGAGAAGTGGGATTGTGTAAAAGTGGTGACCATCACGTCTCTATCATGAGGGAAGACTGGTCAGCCTTACACCCACTACTTTTTTACTCCTATCAACCGTCCGCCTTTCCTGAAACTTTGTCGTAATGGACGTGTTGCACGCTGTAAACCGCCATACCAATACCCTGGTGAGCATCCCCCAGTTTATGACATGTTTGATGTCTCGAGTATTTTTGTAGAAAAGTATATGCAGCAGGCAAGGCAGCATATAATGCTTTTAGGTCAAATAATTAAATTATTTGTGAAATCGATGTTGATAGAACATCGTTTATAATTGATGCATATAAAGCATCACTTTTAAGCAAGCAGCTCAAAATAATCGATGCTCATGAAGCATCGTCGTGTAAAGCTCATAAAAATTAGTCGCGGAGCTTAATGTCTTAAAAAGAGCATGACCAGCCGTTTTCAGGGAGCTGCTATGAGCTATGCACGCATGCCAAAGGTAGGCCGGTCGATTCCTATGGGAGAGTGGGGACTGGTAGCCATTCTAACATCCTATCGGTCGGTCCAAGTTAGATATAGGCCGGTTAAATTGGCTAGCCAAGTTGAGTAGCTGAGATGATTTGCGGCAGTTAATGGTTGCCGTTGAATCTATTAAATTTCATGTAGGCAGCGTGACTAGCCACCTTTGTGCAACCGTTTTGGATCCAAATAGGCAAGTCGCGGCTTGTCCGATCGTTCCTCATAGAAGAGGGATGGCCGGTGATCACGACGACATCTTATTGGTCGCCTAAAATTAGATCTAGGCCGGTCAATTTGGCTAGCGAAGTTGGACGGCCGAGATGATTTGCGGCAGTTGCATACTGCCGTTGATTCAATTTAGGATTTTTTAAGCCGTGTGGCCAACCTTCTTTGGGCTAATCGATTTGATGTGCTGCCTACAGGTTGGGAGGGCTCGATCGGCCAGGGCTGAAGGCGAGCCACCGGTGAGCATATTGGAACCTCATTGGTCGCCCGAAACAAAATCTAAGCCATCCAACTAGGCTGGTTAAGTTGGACGGCCGTGATGAATTTGAGACTGTCACCGCCGGTCTATGCTCGTTAAACCCTTTTCTCAATGGCGCGACTAGCCTTCTACTGGCTAGCGATCGGGGATGCCACCTGCGGGCTAGATGAGTTCCGATTGGCTGGGAAGGAAGTTGGCCCACCGGTGGACGTTGTGAAGCTCGTTTGGCCACGCCAGGAGGTGGCTAAGTGTAATTAATCAGCCGGCGAAATCGTGCGGCTGTGATCGTTTTGAGACTGGCGTGGGCAGCCTATATTAGATTCCTTAAGGAATTAGGTGTGTCGACCAGCCAACTTCTAACTTTGATTAAAAGTGTGGGCTGCGCTTTTGGAGCGATTTGATTGGTTGATGGAAAAGAGGGGCCAATAAGCAGTAATATGGGGCGTGTCCGGTCGGCCACGGGCAGCGCCTGCTAGGGCAAACCGGCCGGCCAAGTGGCATGGCCGCGCCTCCTTTTGCTGTTGCTTTTTTTTTTGCCGCAGTTCCTTCTTGTTTTCCAACTCTTAATAGGATTTTGCTCCTACTAGCTCCATGATGAATTAATTTCCTAATTTGCCTCGGTTTGGTCTCGACCAATAGGGTTCGAGATATTGCGCAGGCCGCAAAAACCTAATTTTTGCAAATTGATAAAATTAGGTTAGGAAAATTGAATTTTGTGAGCTGCCACAATATCAATTAATTTTGGTGAATTTTGCGCATTAATACAAAATCACTCATTTCATCTCAGAGGGCAGGATGACTTTGTGTGCCTCTGATTGAGTACTTCTACGCACGTCTTAATCCTGACACTTCGGGAAATTCATGCTACTCAGCTGCGGGTGAACATTAATTGTCATGTCATGTTAACATCAAGAGTTCGGCTGGGGAACATGGCATATAATAGATACTCAGCAGGCTCCGGCATTAGTGAGTAATGCAATTAGGAGCTTAAATACTCATTAGGCTCTATACTAGTAAACAGTTCATCTAGGAGCTTGAGTTTCAATATAATATGAAGAAAGACGTAGGCACATCAGATTTTGAAATATTCTTCAAATTCCTTGAGGAATATAGACATATCAAGGTCTACTACTTCTGATGCCGGATCAGGTAGACAGACTTTTACAGTTTTCGCCCTATACTAAAAACCACCATCAACATTAAGTCCCCTGCTTAGCACGTAACAGTGACATTGTTGCGGGGTAAGCACTAGATGGTGACAGACGAAAAACAAAACTAATAAGATGAAGTAGATAGATGTTACCAGGAAAATTCTAATCGGCCTTCAGCAGCGGGACCGCGCGGCCAGTGGCCTTCATAGTAGCATGTTGCTAGCTCGGCTATGGGTGTGAGTGCGGTGGGCCCAACCATCTATTCCCATTTATGGAGCAAGAAGGAATCTTTATTCCGTTCGAACTCTGGAAACTCCGTTCGTATAAAAAGGGGTATCGACCCTCTTTTGTGTTTTGTTGCTCGTCTGGCTCCGTGCTTTCGTCTGCAGCAGCCGGCTCCTCTTTGCCACTGTCAGCAGCTCCATCACGAGTATGCCAATCATCAGCATCAAAGTAAGTACATCTTGTTCTTTCTTTTTCTATTTGCAAGTATGAACTTTAGTTGTACGTATAACTTCCACGGCTTTGAAATTTCATCAAATCCTGAGTGAACTCCTGGAGATATTTCCGCTGCCTAATCGCGTGATGATTCTTGTTTATGGACCATAGGGTGTATAAGTTGTACCATCGATCCTCTCGGGAATGTGTAATAAGGTCATGTCTCCAGAAAAATGAGTATCTTGCCTCTCCAATGGATTTCAAAATTTGCCAAACTCCATTGCGCTCAATTGCAAAAGGCCTTGAATTTAAGTTGTTTGGTGTCTGGACTGCTGAGTCGCAATAAAAATGTTCCTTAAAATCCTGAGCATTGACTGGAACGAAATTGTATTTATTCTGACTCTTTAGCTCATAATCATATTCTTGTCATTCTGACTACAATGATGATATGCTTGGAATGCTTGTATGGGATGGGATGCGATTGGGCAGTCCCCAGTTACACTTCTGTTTGATCACTAGAGCTGTATTTTTGAGTCGGTTTGGGAATACGATGCGTCCTTGTAAGGAGTTGTAGATGCATACTAGATCCGATGGCGTGGCCGGATATGTGAAAATATCTCTGCGGCGTACTTTTGGAGTCTTTGATGCACGTGTACAGCTTCATGTTGAGAAATTCCTGCGGCTCGTAAAGCTTTGACAGTGATGATGCTGATATCGTAAATAACCTGGTTGAGGGACGTGAAGGCATCCTATGCTGGCAGGTGGTTGACGAATTGATGAAGGCGGCAATCTTTTGGATTCATCATTTGTTGATCAACGGGCGGGAGTAGCACTTGATAGATCTGTATTGTATCCAAACTTCTTTGAAGCCCATGCGCCCCTTGCATAGGAAATTGGAAATCTAGAAACACCGAATCTGACTTTGTCAGCGATGTTGTTGTTGATGCGCAGTTTCGTGCAGGCCTTGGGTAGGCGATGTTGAGTTCTGAGTAGGTGATGTGGCAGACATGACACAATTGGTCTGTGTGGTTTGCTGAGGTGTGACTTTCCTCTTTGATTCTTTACTGACAACAACGCTTATGAATGGCTGAACCAAATACTGCTTGTTGGTCAGGCGCCTTCCAGACAGGGAGGTGATGATATCCTTATGCTACATCTTTGAAGAGTGGTGACCTTGTCACGGTTTCTTGGTTGACCGTCTCTTCTGAGTTGAAGAGGTCCTTGACAGTGAAGGGATTCTGTGTCGAGCCTCAGTCCCCAAGTGTGATTTACGTGGTTTTATCTTGTATGGTCGATGGGTTTACCATAATAAAGATATCATCATCTTGCCTCCGTACTGGTGACTCTATTACTTCCTTCATGGGAAAATAGAATATGCATAAGTTCGGATTACCTTTGTCTGTAGTTGTTGCTGCTATGGTGAAGCTCTGGATGGTATCAACAAACGAGCAACAACAGTTCTTGGCAGCAGTTGTGATCAGAAGAGACTGCTTTTTCGTGGAAACAAAACAGGTTGGCTGGAGCTTGGCTGTCTACGGTCACGATCCTTGATAGGGAGGAATGGTGGCTACGGACACGGCAGAGAGAGGAGTGGTGATGGTGGTCATGGGCTTTGGTAACCATGACCATGAATCTTGGATGAGCGGAGAGGCATAAGTAGTGGTAGCTACGTCTACGAGCTTTAGGTGAGCATAAGCGGTGATGCTGGCTACGACCACGAACATTAAAAGGCTTTGGTCGGCCGTTATAGACCAAAAGATGAGTTTATTCCTTTCATATAACTCACATACGTGAGTTTATTTTTCCTTCTATTATTTCCCCTCTTTTATTTTCGGTGAAGCAGTTCCTCCCTGATTCCCTGCGTGCAGAAGCTAGCCTATTGTTGCTTGCCTGATACAACACGGTTGAGGGCTTCAAATATGTCTTGACGATGCGCCTTGGAGAAATACAGAATCTCACATAAATGTTCCATCATGGACTGTACGGTTTTGTGGACAGAGTCCCCAGAAATCATGCAGCTCTAGACGGGAAGAGGATCTCTGTGAACTCCTTCAGTGCCTAATTGAAGTTCTCCTGCATCCGCCTTCTCCTTGAAAATGCGCTTCAATTTTTTGCAGTCACTGGTTGGGTGATTGACGAACCTATGGTAACGGCAATATTTGGGATTTGAACACGTATTCTTCAGTTTGAGGACATCTGATAGGAGGTAGCTTGATGACGCCATCTTGTATCCAAACCTCCAAGAGTTCAATCACTTCTTCCACCGAAAAGGGAAAATCCAGGAATGATGGGGTCTCATTTGACATGTGTGAAACGGGATTCGAACGCTTAGATTGTTGATAACCGTTCCCTAGATGGCTTCTCTTTCCACCTTCACTAGTGATTGACTGGAGGTTGGATCTTTTATTGGAAGGACACCTGCTTTCCTGAACATCTTTACGAGCTTCTTCATTCTGGGACGGTTCGGATCGACTGAGTAAAGCAGCATCGGATCTCTTAGCAGCTTCTGATGCAATATGGGAATTGATATTTTCCAAGAAGGACGCATATAATGAAATCACCTTTTCAGTGCAAGGACTCTGATGAGTACGTGATAAATCTCACGGTTCTTCTTTCTGAGTTTGAGGAAACACCTCTTGATCTTCATGAGAAGATAAGTTATGTCGGTGGTTACCTTTCCGTTCAGCGTGACCATAGGCTTCATCTTCCTCACCGGGAATATTAATCTTGGAAGAAGGACTACTACCATCAGTACTGATCCAAAATGAATTGTTGATAGCGTTTCCTCCAAAATGAATAGGTGTTGGTTCCTTTGATAGTTGATCCATGAGGACTTTCAAAAGCGTAAATACTTCGTCCTGCGTCTTGAGAATAATAGTTTGATCCCTGACAATATCATTCAGGATTTTCATCAAATCATGAATAGTTGTTAAATATTGAGACTCCATAGCCTCGACAAGGGTTTTGAATAAAAGAACGGATTCAGGAATAACATGTGAAGTATTGTCGGTGCTAGGAGAAGTAAAATTGGGATTGAGGGTTTCTGAACCATTCCTAAGATCAACCATCTTGAGAAATTTAGGAAACTGAAAATGGAATTGGGAAAATGATTTTTGCAACCGAGAGATTAATCTCCCACTGTGGTTGCCAGTTGTTTTGGGGTAAAAACTGATTCTGCTGGAAATGGTAAATTTGGGTGTGCCGCCGAGAAACGAATCTAAACCCTAAACAAATGCACTGCACGGGAGTACTTTAGATTCGAGAGATCAATCTGTACAATCCTGGCCTAAACCAAGAAATGGCCGTACCAGTCTTGCTTCGGTCACAAAATGAAGGAGAAGGATTGATTTTAGGGAGGGAAGCGAAGAAGGTGTTGAGATCAGAATGGTTAACTCTGAAGGTGTGGCTGTTAATGTGGAACTTGCTTGCGGAATGTAAGTTATAAGTTCTTGGTGTTTTCTGGATACTTGTGTTGATCACCGTTGTATTGTGTCGAAATAGGTTGAAAACCTATTTATACAAGTCATGATTGAGCACACCTGATCTCATAGGAAGTGGAGACAGTTGTAATACCCCGATATTCGGCAGTGGTTGGCCGAATGGAATACAAGTAATGACCTGTCCTTCCCTAACACCGAGGCCTTTTCAGCACAATTGGATTCAGAGTTGGCAGAAAACTCTGCAGTTAAGCGTGTTCGGAAGGGAGCAATCCAGGGATAGGTGACCATCCGAGAAGTTTCTGTTGGATTACTACAGCGATGCCCGTTGAAAACCCCACTCTGCCAGATGACCGCAGTGGCTAAGTGGGGACAGCATCGATGGAGGACGGGTCATTACAAAATGGTATCAAAGCCGACGAAGGGTCACATGCCGAGGGTGAGAAGGTACGCTGTACGGGGTTGGTCCAGGTGCTTCTCATGAGGGGCAGGGAACGTCGGAGATCTGGGCTTGCAAATATATTCTGGAGCCGAGGACGGCTCCCATTTAAGGTGGTGGTATTGTAATACCCCGATATTCGGCAGTGGTTGGCCAAATGGAATACAAGTAATGACTTGTCCTTCCCTAACAACGAGGCCTTTTCAGCACAATTGGATTCAGAGTTGGCAGAAAACTCTGCAGTTAAGCGTGTTCGGGCGGGAGCAATCCAGGGATGGGTAACCATCCGGGAAGTTTCTGCTGGATTACCGCAGCGATTCCCGTTGAAAACCCCACACCGCCGGATGACCGCAGTGGCTAAGTGGGGACAGTATCTGTGGAGGGACGGGTCATTACATAAAGAGTTGTTCAATTGCTATATTCTCATAGAAGTATACAAGAACACAATTGAATCAAAATAGGTTTGATTCACTCGAATCAATTAATGAACATTATAGCCACGGTTTGCAAAGAATGCATTCCTTAATATATAAATGTATTAGTTCATGAGCCAACCGATTTTAGAACTTTAACCACTCAAGTATGCAAACGGGTACGCATACGTAAGTAGCCAGTCTGAGTTTGTGTTTGCCAGTATGAAAACGGGTACGCATACTTGGTACACTTCCAAAACCCAACAGAAATTCCTGGACCTATACCTTACGCAAGTATGCGTACCGGTATGTGTATTTGGTACACATAATTTCAAAACTACAAGTACGCATACGGGTATGCATACTTTAGTTCCGGTCATGGATCACATACATGCAAGAAAACACACTATGTTTATAATCCAATGATGGTCAAGTATTCTAAACTCTTATTTCAATCATTGAAACTTTCTTAGAGGATGACAATAACCGTTTTCACACACTATTAGCATCAAAGCAATTTTCAAGTTATTGAAATAATCATAACGAAACATTCCAAGTCTACACCAAATGATTGTATCATACAAACCATGTAAGATGTTACTTGGCGATTTTTACATGATCATCTTTTGACTTTCGTCAAGAATATAAGATGAACTTGGTTGAAGCGAAAGCTTACCAACACATATTCTGAGAAATATGTAAGCGAGTTAAACTCAGTTCGAAATCTCAAATGTGTATAATCGACAACTATATAGTAATACGACTTTTGTCTCAATATATGAGATAGAGTAGAAATAAACTTTCCAAGTGATAGGTGAGTTTTAGTCTCCACATACCTTTTGTTGATGAAGTTCCAGAAGCTCGCCTTAATAGTTCTTCGTCTTCAATTGATGAACGCCGTGAAGTCTAATGCTCAACTACACAATCTATCCTAGTCCGAGACATTACTATAAGTAGACTAGAAATCAAGACTTATAGTTTTGATCACTAACATTGACAAACAAGCTTGAGATAGCAACGCTTGCGAGTTCGACCGAGCAGTTCTCTAACAATCTCCCCCTTTGTCAATTTTAGTGACAAAACTATCAATACATATGGATTACAAAATAAATAGACTTTGTAGCTTCTCATCCAAATGCTTGATCTCCTTGGTTCTTCAACATTACTCGAAATCTTCGTCACTTCCAAGTACTCCAATGATTCCAAATGTGTTCAATTCCGCATCATTGTTGTTGAAGATCCGTTGCTATAACAATGAGAAAACAGTTGCTCTCAATCATTGTTATACAATGTCATAGTATCATTATACAGAATCAAAGTCCAATTGTATCACGACTTTGACAACAATACTATGGTGATATGTATCACTCCCCCTTAGTCAATACTTCATCACAACATGAAAACCACTCCCGCTTACATAACGATCCGTAAACCATATATATTTGTAGTGTGAACTACACATTAATTCTCCCCCTTTTTGTCAATATAAATTGGCAAAGGTACGAAAACTAGTGGGATCCTCATGAAATTTTCATAGAGATACTTCATGACCAAAAGAGAACAACATACCAATTTGTTTAGATGCCATCAAATAGCCGAAACTAAATGCATTCATCAAGGAGTTTAAAAAGATACAAGATAACCCCCTACAATATTCCACTGCCGCACTCCCCACAAAGATTTGGCAATTAAGCACAAGTTCAATTAAGAACTCTCCCCCATGAAATGTCATTCCTGAAAGAACAACAAGAGCGACCTTACTTTTATGCGAAAAGAAGGATTTCTTTGGACATTAAAAAATCACATAAGAATATGAATTTGTATCCAAAAATCAAAATTGAATTATCCACAAGGAAAATGATCAATTCAATTGGTCATGCTCAACATAAGAAAACTTACGGAGCAACACAGTATGTGCACAAAGATGTGGATCAGGGAAAGACCAATACTGCGGAATAATCAAAGATTCATTCTATTTTTCATCACTATTTGCACAATGACATGTAATAGACTTAATCTTTGTAAACAAAAGTTCATCATTTCTTCCATCAATATTTGCATAATGACATAAAAGGCTTAACTTTTGTAGTCAAAAGTTCATTCTATCTTTTATCAATACTTTCATACTGACATATAATAGAGTTAACTTTTGAACAAGTATGGGATAGTCAAGGTTCACGGACGTAAACAACATATCCCATAACAATTTGCAATATATAAAACCATAAAGATTAATACTGCAAAAATCATCTTCCAAATAAACTTTAGAATTTAAACAGATAAATCTAAAAACATTGCAAGATGAAAACGTTTGCAATAGCTATGTGTACTCACAATAATGGCTATTCCAAACCCTAGTTATCCTTCTTAAAAACACAAGAATAAATTCTCATAAGAAGTTTTACTAGCATGAAAAACTAATCATCATCTTCATCATCGGAGACCATAAAAGTGGTACGAATCTTATCCATGTCCTCCTTGATTTCAGGAAACTTAGTAGCAATCACAAGTAATTGTTCTTGTACACACTTTACCTTGGCATCAATTTTACAAACACCCTTGTGAATTTGGTGAAGAAGCTTCATGGAGGAAGAATCACACGAGCCAACAAGAGTGTCGCATCTTTTTCTTTTGCAAGCATTCTTCTTCATACGTTTGAAAGTACAAGGGCGAACAAGCTTTGGAATTCCAATGGAGTTGTCAATAGGAGCAATGGAGAAGGTTCGACAAATTTGCTCTATCAAGCACGGATAGCCTAACTTCTTGTTGGAAGACGTCATCGACACCATTTGATAAATGATAAACCCACAAATGTCGAGACTCTGAGTTCCCAACTCAAGGAAATAAACCAACTCCGCAAACTCACGACCCCAACGAGAATTCTCAATCGTGGAGGGACAAAGATTAGAGATACCAAGTTTTCCAAAAGACACCAAGGCAAGGTTAAGATGAGTAGTAGGAAATTTTCCTTCATTCCAAACAACACTCTTACCACAAAGACCATTAGAAATGGTTTCATAAGATGGTCTTTCATGACTAGGTCTTGGAAGGAGAAAACTCCCTAAGGGAATTTTGGTAATCCTTGAAATTAACTCTCTATTAACAAGAATCCTATCTCTATTTATCATGGTCTTGAATTCCATGGTTTCATCATTAACATCATGGATGTTAGCATAGAAGATTCTTGTGAGAGTGTCAAAACCTTCACTAAGACCATTAAAAATATTCCCAAGATTAAATTTTTCAAAACAAATCAAATCTTCCTTATGTCCACTAGCAAAATCCAATTTCTTTTCTAGAATGAACCCATTAGATGAAATCCTTTCAAACAACTTACCACAAGAATCATTGACAAATCTAATTCTACTGGAATTTTGATCTATAGGTAAGTTCATGCTTGAAGAAGATGAAGAAACCAAGTTTTTTGAAACCTCTTTTGAAAACTTGAAATTCCTCATGAGATCTATAAATTGAAAGAGAATAGAG
Source organism: Papaver atlanticum (assembly GCA_023531105.1). Taxonomy (NCBI): domain Eukaryota; kingdom Viridiplantae; phylum Streptophyta; class Magnoliopsida; order Ranunculales; family Papaveraceae; genus Papaver; species Papaver atlanticum. The sequence goes on from JAJJMB010011095.1 coordinate 12,730,495, forward strand.
GAAAGGAAGACTTACTTGATATGTTCCTTGAAAACCCTTTTTCATTTAGATCTCCAAAAAATTTAATGGAGAAAAAAAAACATAAACCCTAGAAAAGTTCACGTACGCGGACAAGAAGGGAGGTAGAAGAAGGGTACACGTACCACTACCCTTTAAAAACCAACTGATGGGCTTGGACTCGTTCCTGAACCATGACCCGCAAAAGAAAGGCAGGATTTCTTATTCCAAGGTTTGCACACTGAAATTATCAGTACGTGCAGTAAGGAGCTTAAATACTCATTAGGCTCTATACTAGTGAACAATTCATCTAGAAGCTTGAGTTTCAATATAATATGAAGAGAGACATAGGCGCTCATCAGATTTTGATATATACTTCAAATTTCTTGCGGAATATAGACATATCAAGGTCTACTACTTCTGATGCCGGGTCAGGTAGACAGACTTTTACAGTTTTCGCGCTATACTAAAAACCACCATCAACACTATTTTGAATAGGTCTCCATATTTCCTCGTTCATCCATATTTTGGGTGCTCGTTCGTGCATTATTGATAAGTACACTCGCACCATTTTCTCAGGGCTTACTCGGTTCGGTGGTGGCCCAAACGCCCGAAAAGTGAATATCTATTGTTAATCCATAGAATTCAGCTGAGAAAAGCCATGAAATGGAGTAATGAGATATTATGATGAAAATATATTATTTTTTAGGAATTCAATTGATGAATATTGCCACTAGAATTAATCAATTGATGGCTCTATACTAGCATATGATCTGTCTAGGAGCATGTTATTTATTCGAGAGTCGAAGTATAAGATAGTAGAAACATCATACTCGTTCTGAATGTTTATTCTGTATAGTTGGGGAACGTTGCGACATCCTGGAGACGTTATCGCTCTATACTAGCAGGCAATCTATCTAGGAGCCGTCCAATCATTAAGATTTTATACATATGTATTCTATTTAGTCAGGGAACATTGCGACATCCTGAAGACGTTATCGCTCTATACTAGCAGGCAATCTATCTAAGAGTCGTCCAATCATTTTTCGATTCTATATAGAAGTGAATGATAAAATTGCTCAGTTGATGAAATATGCTGAAACCTCAGTTGAGAGACTTTAATGACTGCATATTCATGTGTGCTCTGAGAGGTTTGTATGCTCAGTCAGAGATCGTGAGCTTTCACGTCTGAAACCTAAAATATAAAATTCACATGCGTGGCTGAAGCTAAGTCAGAAATACGCAAAATTATGATTTTATGATTTTAGCCTTCGTCAAAAATCCACCATCAATAGTTACCAAAAACGCGCTGAATTGCCTCTTAAATTTTCGGCTGAAACAACTACAATGAAAACTCCTCAATCAATTTGATGAGAGGTCAACTAATATATAAACAACCTATAAACAACATTGTATCGAGTGGGGATGTAAAAAAAAATTAACACGTTGTAATGACAAATGATGAATCTAACAAATATAATGCAAAAAAGAAGAAAGTTTTCATAGTAGTTATAGGTGATGGTGATGTTTATCAGTGGCAAAATAGACACGTTATCACCATTAATTTACCTCAATTTTACTAAGTTTCATCTTAAAAGTCCCTCCATAGGAATTCTCCCTTAATGCTCCAATGATAGACAACTTCTTCAAAGGCGTGAGAGATCCTAATAGACCGACAGTGCGTCTTGCGAAACCTGAACAAATGCTACCTTAGGTGGCTAGCTAGATTTTGACCGAATAAGTATATGGTGTTTACCAAGTTTAGGTCCCTAGTGATCATTAAAACTTAAAATTTCTTATATGTGTGCCGACAAAGTTACAGTACTTGATTAAGAAATAGTTAACAGTGGAGTAACTGAAGTTGGCAAACTTCATGCGAATTTATAATTCATGGTAGTAGGCTCACATGACTATAATTATAGCAAAGCCATATCTTATAGTGCACAATTTGCAAATTATTTTATTATTCCGTGAATTGTTTATGCTAATGTCACTGGGCATCCAAGAACATAAGAGTAAAATAAGGTGATTACCTTTGATGACTTCGCCGAAAGACCGCGCCGAGAGTAATAATAAGAGGTGTTTCAAGCATCCTAAGTTCCATCTTCAGCGCCCCATTGGCTATTAGAGTTTGCATATGTAAACCCTATATCGGGAATAATGTCATATAGGTGAAATTGGATCTAGCTTGTAACGTGGCGCTGCTCACTTTATTGTGATGTTCTGGACGATATTCTTCAATGAGCTGCATAATCGATCAAAACTTTCATATATCCTATGTTGGTAACACCAAAGTAGCATCCGCAGCTGCATAAAAGAGTTAGACTATTTAATTCATGCGATGGATGATGCATCCTAATTTTGTTATGGTATCGTCCAATAAAAGCACAAAGAAAAATCTTCAAAGGTTGTAAGCTCGACAGTATAAAAAAACCTTTGACGGCCTAACCCATATCATTCGATAAAAAAGACTCTATCCTTGCCAAATCTTTTTTGTTATCATTCGATAAAAAAGACTCCGTCCTTGCCAAATCTTTTTTGTTAATCATACACTTACGATAACACCACCGCCATCATCATACCATCTTACAGAGAACCATGTCCAATTAATCTTAGTTGGTTTTCTTTTCTTTTTTTTATCTTTTATGTATATATACTTTGTTTTTAACAGGGAGAGGGGGTTTCATATGCATAAAAACTTTGTAAGAATATTTTTTTTAATCAACCTCTCATCGTTAGTGGTTTTGTCGGTATAGAAAGATACCTACCGGATAAACCGTAGTTAGGTTAAGTAGTTAGTTTACGTTAGCTTTGGTCGGCTGCTAAACGGTAATTAGGTGAAGTAGTTAATTTAAGTTAGCTTTGATCGGGCCACGACATAATCTCTGACGTCCAAAATAATAAGACGGTTAAAATCAAAGGCCACCTTTGACTCAAAATCAAAACCCCAACATTTAGTAGTGGCCGCAACATGACCGAAATCAAGGGTCTTAATTGATTCATAGACAGACACCCTTCTTCCTTATAATATAGATGTGAATAGTGTAGTTGATAGAACTATTCATGATCCAAATAATTTGCCAAAACTTGAGTACCAAAGCAATACTTAAAGTTCAATAAACATATGAAAAATATTACTGCATAACATAAGAAAATAAACATCCTACTACTTCAAAAAAAAAAAATGTCTTAAAGATACTACATGGTCAATAAGGAAATTTAAAACGATAAGAAAGGTGTGCTTGATCGTATTTTCATCTCCCTTTGTTAGTGTCCACCATTTTCCCCTTCATGCTCATTACTCTCTGGTATTCCTTTTTCTGCGGCTTCTAATTCTGCCAATGCCATCATATCATCCAAGTTTCCATCATCACCATGTTGGCCACCATCTGCATCACCATGCTCATTGGTCTTTGGTGATCCCTTTTCTACTAATTTTGTCTAGGGGTGCACATAGGGAAAAATACGGTTTAGTTCAAAAATGCGTCAAAAAGTATAGTTTAGTCCAGGCCGAGTCAACTAGGTACAAATTAGTTCAAAAATTATTTAAAATATGGAAAATACAAAAATAACCTTCCTGATTTACAATTTAGTCCAAATATTTACAGTTTAGTCCAAAGTGACTCATGACGGTGTCACCAACTTTAAATAATATAAAAATAATTAAAAACCAATTTATCTTTTGAACCGCTCATCAAAAATTCACAAACTTTATATATTCAGAAAGCTCTTTCCGAGATCTACAAAAAGAGTACCCATATAACTATATAATTTCCATTTTTTAAAAATGTTAATTTACACTAGTGTGTACAACTATGTTTAACATGGTACATAGGCAGTGAGTTAAAGTAATGCCTACTGCATCAAATGCTACCTCTGCATGACCTCTAATAGTAATTAACGAAGATTCAATGAGACAGTGATATCCTTGTTTAGGGGCGATAAGATGTGATTGGTAACCATCTACTTCAGTAATTATCTTTCATACGTTCTCTATCGCGAGTTGCTTATCCAATTTCAATTTTTTCAGAGCTACAGGAAGTTGATGGTTGAAAACATTATAGATTTTATCAGCACCTGGGCGTCTGCAGACAAATACGAATATTAAACAAAAAAGTAGGCACCACTTTGTACAGATAACAAAAAACTAGAGAGTAAAGAAAAACTGCAATTACATACATGTCGGTAAGATGTTCTTTGTAAATTCTATCGAAAAGAAACATATGCAAAACAAGATTCAGGTTGTGTCATCCCATAAGTCACCCCCAATGTATGAGATTGAAGTCCAATTTTCATAATCATAAAAGTCAGGTCAAAAGCTTCATAATTCAAAAACGATGGTCAACTTCAAAAAGAATCAACATGTGCATAACTATGTACACGTTAACAATAAACATATATAAAACTATCTACACATGTTGGATAAAGAGTGAACACTTTTCCAGGCAAGAACGACAACTAACAAGAACTGAGAACATATAAAGTTATAAGTATGACAAAGGTTCTGCAACATTTTGTTATCAGACAAGCTCAAGCATACGCGGAGATGAAATGAAAAAGTTGTAATTAAACTCAAGCTATTATGTGTCATGCTCCTATAGAAAACTTACGAAGAATCAAGACATTGTTTTACCTTAGCATTGCAATAAGATTTCAATTTAAACATGCAAGATTATGTGTACAACAATGTACACTTATATTATGGGTGTACTAATATGTACACATGTAAATTCTATCATAACCAACATTCAGTGACTCATAGCATCACTGATTCGACATCCAAGAAATGAAAAAGATTGTTCATTAAATTTGATTAAGAGTCCTAGAGTGGGCTATTATGTACACATGTAATTTCTGTAACGTGTGTACAACAATGTACACATGTAATTTTTGTCACAACAAACAGTCAGTGACTCTTCAATAACAGTTGAGCACTAATCCAGGAATGCATGATTTTCTAAACCTATTCAAGTGTCCCTTTATTTTTTTGTTAACACATACAAAGCTTAGGTACATGATTAAAATGTCATGTGATATTCGTTACTGTTAGAGCACTGCTCGGTCGAACTCGCAAGCGTTTATATCTCAAGCTTGTTTGTCAATGTTAGTGATCAAAACTATAAGTCTTGATTTCTAGTCTACTTATAGTAATGTCTCAGACTAGGATAGATTGTGTAGTTGAGCTTATAGACTTCACATCGTTCATCAATTGAAGACGAAGAACTACTAAGGCGAGCTTGTGGAACTTCATCAACAAAAGGTATGTGGAGACTAAAACTCATTTATCACTTGGAAAGTCTATTTCTACTCTATCTCCTATATTGAGACAAAAGTCGTATTACTATATAGTTGTCGATTTTACACATTTGAGATTTCGAGCTGAGTTTAACTTGCTTACATATTTCTCGGAATATGTGTTGGTAAGCTTTCGCTTCAACCAAGTTCATCTTATATTCTTGACGAAAGTCAAAAGATGATCATGTAAAAATCGCCGAGTAACATCTTACATGGTTTGTGTGATACAATCATTTGGTGTAGACTTGGAATGTTTCGTTATGATTATTTCAATAACTTGAAAATTTCTTTGATGCTAATAGTGTGTGAAAACGGCTATTGTCATCCTCTAAGAAAGTTTCAATGATTGAAATAAGAGTTTAGAATACTTGACCATCATTGGATTATAAACATAGTGTGCTTTCTTGCATGTATGTGATCCATGACCGGAACTAAAGTATGCATACCCGTATGCGTACTTGTAGTTGTGAAATTCCGTGTACCAAGTACACATACCGGTACGCATACTTGCGTAAGGTATAGGTCCGGGAATTTCTGTTGGGTTTTGGAAGTGTACCAAGTATGCGTACCCGTTTGCATACTGGCGAACCCAAACTCAGACCGGCTACTTAAGTATGTGTACTCGTTTGCATACTTGAGTGGTTAAAGTTCTAAAATCGGTTGGCTCATGAACTAATACATTTATATATTAAGGAATGCATTCCTTGCAAACCATGGCTATAATGTTCATGAATTGATTCGAGTGAATCAAACCGATTTTGCTTCAATTGTGTTATTGTATACTTCTATGAGAATATATGTAAGACCCAATAATTTTTCTCCGGTTTAATTCAACCCATTATAGTTATAAGTCATAACTATTTCACTTAATAACTCAAGAAACTTAAGTCGAGAGTGTTTTCATTCCTATGAGTCTGTCCAAGTTACAAAATAGGTTTTTATGAGCCACAAGCATATGTATGGGTCCCAAAATAACTCCACATGCAACCCTCCACGTCATGGCACATCTGTCGACAATTGGAATGGCTTAGGGGCAGTTAAGTCTTTTCCGTGATTTATTTGATAAAAAGAAAATTTAAGGGAAATAGAAGGGTCTCCATGATTTCTCTTTTCTTCTTCCATGATTTCTCTTTTCTTCTTTGATTCCTCCGAAGATTTTCCAAGGAAGGAACTTTAGAAAATTCGTTGAGAAATCCAAGAGGTTGAGCTTGGAATTTATCAAGAATTGTGCCTATGAATCTTTAATGGAAGGAGAAGAGGTAGGGGAGCTTCATTTTTCATCTACTTAATCATACCCTAATTAATTCTAAGATGTTTTGATCAAATTGAGTTTACATATTTGAAGTTTCATTGATTTTAAATGTTGGGTAGCTTGTAAACATGTAAAGTTTCATGTTTTGATAAGCTAATATAGAAATTCAATAATTTAGGGTTCTTGATGGAAATTAGGGATTTTGCATAATCTTGTGTTTATTCTTCAATTTGTGTAAAAAAGTACAACATGGGTTTGTGTTATAACCCAGTTTCAACTAATGCATGTCTTAATTTCAAGTTTAAATCTACTTAATCAACTTGATGGAAAATAGTGTTCATGATGGGAGATTGGGTGTTCATTATAGCTCATGTTCTTCTACCAATTTATGAATTGGGTATGTTGTTATCTTATTTGATTCATGTCTAACAAGCTAGGGAAAGAAACTTGCATGGTTTTGATTGTAGTTCAACTTTATAAACCCTAGCATGTATGTTTATGTTCTCCTGATATCTTGATATCCAATGGTTGGATTATGTTACATGATAGATGTACTATACAATTTTCATAAGGATCAGATCACATTTACTATTGTAGAGATGACTCGAGCTATGACTGCGTTCACCAGGATTGAAATCCTGGGCAGTCTACTTACAATTAGCTTTTTGCATTGTCCGTGTATCGGATGAAGCTCAATTTTTAGTATGTTGTTTAGTATTTTGTAGGTAACTTACTGTAAAATTTTCAAGAGGTTCCAATCAATTTAGGTACCTCAAATGATGAGAAAATAGTGACTGAATTCTGTATGTCGGCAGTGAAAACAGTCAGGTTGTGAGATGTATATCTTTTAAATGAACCGTTAGAATAAGCTGATATTTTTACATGTAGTTGTACCCTGAGTAACCAGGACACTGTAAATTTCAAGACAATCAGGTAAGATTTTCTACTGAAATACTTGAATGAATTAAACTGCATTTTATAAAATGGGATTCCTTTACTTCCCCACTCAAGCCTTTTTATCTTATTGGGTGGTCAATGGATTGAGATAACAACTTTGTGTAGTTTGTTCTTTATATTTGCATTAATGTCCGGTAGAATGAATTTCTAATTTGTTGCAACTATGTATGGATTGTTCTACTGTATATATGTGGGTGCATATGTCTTGCTCATTTTAAACTAGATTTTATAACGTGTGAGACCTTGCAAGTTAGACCCCCATGTTTCTAATATGTAGAGTGCAAATTGATTTTGGTTTAAGGCTATATAACAAAGCATTTTTCTTAAAGAAAAGTTCGTGATTTGGCTAAATGTATTGCTATGACTCCGTCCATATGAGAATTACCTTTTGAGACACATTTTTATTGTTCAACATTACTGCAATGCAATTGTCGTGGAGATCTTGATTTATGCTTGAACCTTTTTGGATGTTATTAGATTGGTCGTGAATTAGATTAGTCGTGAACTCACTGTACTAGATCTAGTGTAAAGTTTGGGGTAATTTTGAATAGTAATTATTCCTTCAGTTTATGTACAGATGGGCCTATCCAGATTATTGTGAATGACGGTGATTTTTTCTTTTGTATGCCGGCTGCTGGCGGGTAGTCCCGATGCATACGTATGTGTTTGTCTTTATCGTTTTAGATCGGGGATTTTCTTCTTTGTATCTTCAAAAGGGAACTAGTGTGTTATGTTTTAGTTTTGTTAGGTAATGTCGTAGGACGGACTGATTATAATAGAAGATATAAGTGATGCGGAGAACTAATATATGAGAAGTTTGCACATTTTTGAATGAAGGCATTTGGCTGTAGTATTTAAATTCAGGATTTCTAAACTTGTTCATAGTTTCTAGTTTTGGGAAACTTAATGTCTGTTGATTAGGTAGCATCTCATAAGTCCATTACCTGAGTAGGCCCGCATAGCCAATTTATTGTGAGGCATTTTATTAAGCTCACTTGTGTGAGAATGCAGTTGTATTTAACTGGTTAAGGGTAGATTTAGCTAGGCAATTCTATGTACATATCTCTTGATTTTCCAGAAATGTTATGCATAAATCACATACCAGGATACAGATTTGTGTGCCAATTTGTTGTTCTGCTCTATTTGAAATCAGTTTACTCGATAGCTGATAATAGATAGTTGCTACTATGGGTAGTTCATACTATCTAAATAAGTGACGAACTACGGTCGTGCTTGATCCCTTCGAGCAACGGAAAGGGTACGTAGGCAGCCGCTATGCGGTTCAGCACAATTATGCAAGGTTGTTCATATCGTCGGAATAAGTTGGTTACTGCCTGGCAGTTCATACCATCTATTCAGAGATGATTGCAACCTTGGAAAGTGTATACCATAGGCTACTGGTCAATGGTGGTTGGTAACCAGAACTACTATGATTTTGGCAATTGGCCATCTTTTATTTTCGGCAATCGGCCGTCTCTGATTTTGGCAATTGGCCATCTGTTATTTCGGCAATTGGCCGTTTGTTATCATTGGCAACTGGTCGTCTCTTAATTTCAGCAATTGGTTGTATGTTATTATTGGCGATTGGCAATCTGTTATTTCGGCAACTAGCCGACTCTTATTTTCGGCAATTGGCCGTTTCTTATCTTGGCAACTGTCCGACTCTTATATTTTTGGAAATTGGAACTCTTGTGGATTTTTATGAGCATAGTATGGGACATATGCTCATAGAATTCTAACCTTGAGACTAATGAGACTTCTGTTCAGCAGGATCTCAAATTTGTTGTTTCGTAAGAAACGATTGTTACCTACTGAGATAGGGATTTTATCAATGAACATACTTTATTTTATTTTATTTTTTAACTTGAGTGGCGTTTCAGGGAATCGGAGCTTGCCAAGCGGGCTGAAATCCGGTTCGTTGGAAGTCCAGATTCTACGATCCGTCACAATATAGCAATTGAACGACTCTTTAACTAGTTTCATTTGAGTCATTTGAACTAGTTATGGTTAAGATGAATAAGGTTGATATGAGAGTGTTCATATAGCTAACCTCGGTTAACTACGGTTGAGCCAACATGGTGTACACGTTTAGGTATGGTTATTAAACCTAAATGAGGTTACATTTCATTTGTGTATAACAAGCTAAGTTCGATCTAACGGTTGAAAGATATTAGCTTGAATCTAATCAGTTTTCATCTAACGGTGAATATTGAATGCTTTGTTACCAAGGTACTTAGATTGCAAACCCTTATTTGAAAACTATATAAAGGAGAACTCTAACAACTGGGAAACCTAATCCCCACACCTCCTGTGTGATACTAGTTGTATAAGCTAGAGTCGATTCTCCTTTAACCTTAGGTTTTTCACGAAACCCTGTAGGTTAACGACTTAAAGACTTCATTGGGATTGTGAAGCCAGACCCAACTATTTTCTCTGTAGTTGCGTGATCTGATCTTGCTGTTTCTATCGTGTTTGAGTACTATCTTCTTTAAGATTGGCTCTAAGATTGGCTCGAGATTTAATCTCCGATAGGCAAGATAAAAATTAGTCACAAACATCTTCGTCTCATCGTTTGTGATTCCACAATATCTTGTTTCGCTACCATACGATTAAGATTATTGTGAGGTGATTGATATTTCTAGGCTGTTCTTCGGGAATATAAGTCCGGTATATCAATTGGTTCCTGTTCACCTTGATTTATCAAAAGACGGAACAAAACTCGTAGGTATTTCTGTGGGAGACAGATTTATCTATTCCTATAGACTTTTCTGTGTGAGACAGATTTGTTTATCAAGTCTTCGACTTTGGGTCATAGCAACTCTTGGTTGTGGGTGAGATCAGCTAAGGGAATCAAGTGCGTAGTATCCTGCTGGGATCAGAGACGTAAGGCGCGCAACTGTACCTTGAATCAGTGTAAGATTGATTAGGGTTCAACTACAGTCCAGTCCGAAGTTCATTGGTAGTAGGCTAGTGTCTGTAGCGGCTTAATACAGTGTGGTTTCAAATTTGGACTAGGTCCCGGGGTTTTTCTGCATTTGCGGGTTTCCTCGTTAACAAAATTCTGGTGTCTGTGTTATTTCTTTTCCGCATTATATTTTGTTATATAATTGAAATATCACAGGTTGTGCATTGTATCGATCAATTAGGAAATACAACCTTTGGTTGTTGATTGAGATTGATTGATCCTTGAACATTGGTCTTTGGTACCGTTCAAGTTATTTCTATTATATTCAATCGGGCTCGCAAATTCCTATTTGCTGATTGCAGATTGAATTAAGAGATAGAGATATAAAACTCTTTGATATACTTTCTCTAGATTGAGTCTGACTGTCTAGTTGATTCTCTTGGAAGTATATTGTCTATTCAGATTTCCAAACGAAATATTGGGTGTGGTTGTCGTACCCCCGCTTTTTCAATTGGTATCAGAGCAGGCAAACAATATAAACCTAATAAGTTTGTGTTTGACTGATTCTTAAAGTTTGTCCCCATGGGAAATTTCTTTGGGAAACTTTCTCTTGGCATCTGTAACGCACGCCAGAACTCCTTAAAGATTGTTCAGAGCTTATTATGCACTAGACCTCTGGTCTCTCATGATCTCCTTCCATCTAAGACTTTGGAAAACTTAGATGATGAGAAACAATCTAAAGGAAAAATTAAAAGTTCTTCTAAGAAAGGAAGCTTGAGAAAACGTGGTCAACGCTCAAAGATATGGAATCTCATTAGATTGACTCTTAATATTTCTGAGGAATACTATCGTAATGGATCAATTGACAAAGATCTATTTAGAGCATTTGAAAACGTTTTTAGATTCTTAGAAAAGCTTAATTCGATTAAGAATAAGAATTTTTCTGATAAAAGTTCTGTACCTGTCAAATCATGTATTCGTGATGTACGAACTAGGCTTACTACCAACTCATGTGAAATCGATAAGAAGATGTCTGGCGAGTTCGGTATAGGTTCCAATTGTCGGAAAAAGTCTTTTCTTGGTCATAAGAAAAAGGATTCAAAAAACTCCATTAACCCTGAGTATCATCATTACTATGATTATACTACTGGTACTTTTCACAAATATCAACCGGAAAAGTTGCATGAGAATCTCTCTGCACTGATCACCTCTTAGTAACAAGCTTGGCTCCACCCCATTTGTATATAATGTTCGCTCGCAGCTGAGTAGCATGAATTTCCCGAAGTGTCAGGATTAAGACGTGCGTAGAAGTACTCAATCAGAGGCACACAAAGTCATGCTGCCCTCTGAGATGAAATTAGTGATTTTGTATTAATGCGCAAAATTCACCAAAATTAATTGATTTTGTGGCAGCTCACAAAATTCAATTTTCCTAACCTAATTTTATCAATTTGCATAAATTAGGTTTTTCCGGCCTGCGTAATATCTCGAACCCTATTGGTCTAGACCAAACCTATGCAAAGTAGGAAATTAATCCATCATGGAGCTAGTAGGAGCAAAATCCTATTAAGAATTGGAAAACAAGAAGGAACTGCGGAAAAAAAAAAACAGCAGCAAAAGGAGGCGCGTCCACGCCACTTGGCCGTCCGGTTTGCCCTAGCAGGCGCTGCCCGTGGCCGAACGGCACGCCCCATATTACTGCATGTTGCCACCTCTTTTCCATCAACCAATCAAATCTTTCCAAAAGCGCCGCCCACACTTTTAATTAAAGTTAGAAGTTGGCTGGTCGACACACCTAATTCCTTAAGGAATCTAATATAGGCTGCCCACGCCAGTCTCAAAACGATCACAGCCGCACGATTTCGCCGGCTGATTAATTACACTTAGCCACCTCCTGGCGTGGCCAAACGAGCTTCACAACGTCCACCGGTGGGCCAACTTACTTCCCAGCCAATCGGAACTCATCTAGCCCGCAGGTAGCATCTCGGATCACTAGCCAGTAGAAAGCTAGTCGCGTCATTGAGAAAAGGGTTTAACGAGCTAAGACCGGCCGTGACAGTCTCAAATTCATCACGGCCGTCCAACTTAGCCAGCCTAGTTGGATGGCTTAGATTTTGTTTCGGGCGACCAATGAGGTTCCAATATGCTCACCGGCGGCTCGCCTTCAGCCCTGGCCGATCGAGCCCTCCCAACCTGCAGGCAGCATATCAAATCGATTATCCCAAAGAAGGTTGGCCACATGGCTTAAAAAACCCTACATTGAATCAACGACAGTATGCAACTGCCGCAAATCATCTCGGCCGTCCAACTTCGCTAGCCAAATTGACCGGCCTAGATCTAATTTTAGGCGACCAATAAGATGTCGCCGTGATCACCGACCATCCGTCTTCCATGAGGAACGATCGGCCAAGCCGCGACTTGCCTATATGGCTCCCAAACGGTTGCACAAAGGTGGCTAGTCGCGTTGCCTACAGGAATTTTAATATATTCAACGACAGCCATTAACTGCCGCAAATCATCTCAACCACTCAACTTGGCTAGCCAATTTAACCGGCCTAGATCTAACTTCGGCCAACCGATAAGATGTTAGAATGGCTACCAGCCTCCACTCTCCCATAGGGATCGACCGGCCTACCTTTGGCATGCGTGCATAGCTCCTAGCATCTCCCTGAAAACGGCTGGTCATGCTCTTTTTAAGACATTAAGCTCCGCGACTAACTTGTACGAGCTTTACACAACGATGCTTCATGAGCATCGATTATTTTGAGTTGCTTGCTTAAAAGCGATGCTTTATATGTATCGATTATAAACGATGTTCTATCAATATCGATTTCACAAATAATTTAATTGTTTGACCTAAAAGCATTATATGCTGACTTTTCTACAAAAATACTCGAGACATCAAACATGTCATAAACTGGGGGATGCTCACCAGGGTATTGGTCTGGCGGTGTACAGCGTGCGGCGTGCAACACGTCCATTACGAGAAAGTGTCAGGAAAGGCGGACGGTTGATAGCGGTAAAAGAGTAGTGGGTGTGAGGCTGACCAGTCTTCCCTCATGATAGAGACGTGATGGTCACCACTTTTAAAAAATCCCACTTCTCCACTACTTAACTGTTGTAACACCCCAAATTTCGGACCTGGATTCCAACCAAAATCCAAAACCTTAAATGCTACATTTAATATCAAGCCCATACTTACACACTTGGTCCAAGACCAAACGACTAATTCTTTGTCTAATCTTTATTTATGTTCAATTCAGAATTTCTATCGCAGCGGATATATAAAAATTCTTTTAGAAAGATCTAACCGTTACTTTGACAAGATTTTTAATCCACATGAACCGTAGAAAACTCTAGTTTAGCATAAAATTTAATTTCACCGTTAAACGTTCAAGATTTAATCCTAAAGAGTCGCGTTTTTGTGGAACAAACGTAAAACCGAAACAGACATCAGTTCACTCCAAGAATTTTACTGAGCACAAATAAAATCCAAAAATTATTATGATTATATATTATGAATCCTAACTGAGTATAGTTCCATTAATAAATTTTATATAATTTTTAGTTTATCTTAAAGACCTTTTGACCACAGTCAAACACGTACATGCCACAGTCAAACACGTACATGCCATAGAATAGTTTTAAAACAGGAACAATTCAATATAATTGAATTTGTCAGAAAATGTCTGAATTTCTTACGGTGAAAAACAATTGTTTTAAAAATACTTATGGAACTCAGAAAATTATGAATTTTTTTTATCAATATATCCTGAAGGAGTTTTTCATAATATAAACAAAATAATGAAATAAAAATATATCAAAGAATAATTATCATTAACAGTCAAACCAGCATGACTCAGAAATTTTCATTGTCTAATCAAATAAAATTTTCTTAATAAAGCATTGTTTCATTGGTTATACATTAACCCAATAATCTCCAAAGTATTAATAATCAATAAATACTCAGTAAAAATCATCTAAAAGAGTTTGACGATATTTTATTACAATTTTCCAATCACAAACCCTATGCAAACTACTAATTAAAGCACCAAAACTGATCTCTATGCTTTTCCGCCATTAGCTCCTTGTGGTGCCATAAAATCTGGATTTTTTTTTGTCAAGAAACGACGTGAGTTGTGACACCCAGTAGGAAAAGAGGCAACAAAACATTTTAAGCAACATTTTTCAATTCCTTTTAAAAACAACTAGCATGATTAACAACACCGCAAACGCATGGAAACACCACATCCATGAACAACAATAAATTCAATCAATCCGCTCGCCCCAGGGAGCCCCACGTGAGTTTAGGGAAACAAAACCGTTCCCAAGGATATCTCGTATCCCATCAAAAATGATTTTTAGAATCGCAATCTATGGACCGCAGCCCGTCATTCAAGATCATGCTCACATCATCATTATCATCATCCATAATAATAAAAACTTGTAAAAAAGTAAATTTAATTAAGGAGAATATAAATAGAAAAAGGTTTTGATTGTGTTGCGCCTACCTCAATCGCTAGCAAATAATCCTAAGGAAGAACAATAGCAAACGAATTAGCAACTCCTCTTGCAAGAACCAAAAGCTAAATAGCACTGTCACCAAGGTCTCAAATCTTCTCTGTTCTCTAAGTTTCTGTTCTACTTTTTCTATTTTGTGCGGCTAAGGAAGAAGTGAACATAAAAAGTTATCTAACCCTAAAGCAATACAAGTATGGTATAAATATACCGTCCGTGGTCCTAGTCTTTTAGTCAGGCTTAATCCCACATATATAGTTAGCCATGTGGTTCGGTTTCACACGAGTTACACAAGTAGACTGAGATGATAACAAATCCTGTTGACCAACCTACAAACGGGATCTCAAGGTTAATTCAAGTTCTTTGAATTTCTTAACTAACTAAACAAAGAACCAATCATATCAAGACATGCAGCAAGATTATAAGCTAAAACAAAATCAAGTAGCACATATAGCAACACGTTGCTAACCATTTAAATTACATTCCTCAATCACTTTGACTGTGGAGTAAAACTTTTCCCTTATTTTATGCTTTTGTTCTACCACTAAGGAATCAAGTCCACCAGCTAGTATTTGTTCAACTATGCCGAAATCAAAGAGAATATAGCACCCAATCGAAACAAGACAACTAGCCAAAATGTATAACATTAAAATAATATATGTATTGTTCCACCATCAAAGCGTTTTTGTGTGATCATTCTGTAAACAAAAAAATCTGCTAGCTAAAGAAAAAGAATGTTCCAATTTTGTTCTCCATTATTCACTCTAATCACCAAATGTCGATAACGAGCATCTTACTAAAATTAGCTAACTCTGACTTATAAGGCATCATCTTAATATACTAATCAAAATTAATTCAAGAACATTATTTAACCATTTGATATATCATTTTGAAGCAAAATTACTAGAATACCTTTCTAAAGCAAAAAGGCCATTTTACCCTCAAGAGTAAAATGACACAAATACCCTTGAAATTAGGACGAGCCTTACAACCCTATACCCTTAAAAGAAATTTCGTCACGAAATTTAGAGGTTACCTTAGAAAAGCTCAGGGTATTTGCTCCGCATCTCGGACTCTAATTCCCATGTCGCTTCCTCGACCTGGCGACGTTGCCACTGCACCTTAACCATAGGGATGGTCTTAGTGCGAAGCACATGCTCCTTAAAGTCCAAAATTCGAACTGGTCGCTCCACGTATGTAGCATCCTCTTGGATCTCCAAATCTTCCCAAGCAACAATATGCGAAGGGTCGATAGCATAAGATGGATCCCTCTCGTACTTCCGCAACATTGACACATGGAATGTGTCATGGACATACCCAATCCGCTGAGGTAACTCCAACTGATAAGCTGCTGTACCAACACGTCTAATAATATGGAAAGGCCCAATGTATCGTGGTGATAACTTTCCTTTCTTGCCAAAACGCTTAACACCTCTCTTCGGGCTAACTTTGAGTAACACCAAGTCACCCGCAGAGAATTCTAAAGGTCGACATCTCTTGTCTGCATAACTCTTCTGACGACTCTGAGATGTCATTAACCTCTGCCGGATTAACTGAACCTTCTCAGTCGTCTCTCGTACCAAATCAGGTCCAAAAATGCTTCGTTCGCCGATCTCGGTCCAACACACTGGAGATCTACAAGGTCGTCCATACAATGCTTCAAAAGGTGCCATCCCGATACTAGCCTGATGGCTATTGTTATAAGCAAACTCTACTAGTGGCAAGTGCTCACTCCAACTTCCCTTGAAATCCAAGGCACAAGCTCTTAGCATATCCTCCACAATTTGAATTACCCGTTCAGATTGTCCGTCGGTCTGGGGATGAAAGGCAGTACTAAGTGAAACACGTGTACCTAACACCTTCTGTAGACTCTGCCAGAACTGAGAAATAAAACGAGGATCTCTGTCAGATACAATTGACACTGGCGTACCGTGTAACCTTATTATCTCATGGATGTACATCTGAATTAACGTGGCTAACGTATCAGTCTTCTTGATTGCTAAGAAGTGCGCCGACTTGGTAAGTCTATCAACGATAACCCATATAGTATCCTTTCCATGTGTTGTTTTAAGTAATCCCATGACAAAATCCATAGTGATGTGTTCCCATTTCCATTCTGAGATGGGCAATGGTTGAAGTAATCCTCCTGGTTTCTGATGATCAATCTTCACTTGCTGGCAAGTGAGACATCTCGACACATACAAGGCAACATCTTTCTTCATCCCTTTCCACCAATATTGTCTTTTCATGTCATGGTACATCTTCGATCCTCCCGGATGAACGGTAAACTTAGAATTGTGAGCCTGTTCTAGTACCCCCATCCTCAATTTCACTGGCACAAAAAGTTTCCCCATAAAGCGAAGTCCACCATCATATTGAGTCCAACCCTCTGGTGTTTTACCTTTCGCTATTTGAGCACAAATTGAAATCATCTCTCTATCAGTTTCTTGAGCTTCTACAATCCGTTGTTGTAATTCTGGAACAACTACGGTATTGTAAATCATCTCGTTAGGGCCCAAGTCACATTCCTCTATATGTCTACACAAATCCCAAGCATGAAGAGTCATACTTGCTACACCGGCACTCGATTTTCGGCTAAGAGCATCTGCTACAACATTTTCCTTTCCCGGATGGTAATGGAAAGTATACGTGTAATCCTTAAGAAATTCCACCCAACGCCTCCATCTCAGGTTCAAATCTCGTTGGGTAAAAATATACTGCAAGCTCTTATGGTCACAAAATATGTCTATCTTCTCACCATACAGATAATGTCTCCACAACTTCAGAACGAAGCCAATAGCTGCCAATTCGAGGTCATGAGTTGTGTAATTCAATTCATGTGCCTTTAATTGTTTTGAGGCATAAGTTACCACTTTTCCTTCTTGCATAAGAACACATCCTAAACCCTTCAACGATGCATCAGAAAAGATCACATAACCAATTCCGCTTACTGGTGTTGTCAAAACTGGTGCAGTAGTTAATTTTTCCTTGAGAATGGAAAAAGCCTTCTCATAATCATTATTCCACTCGAACTTGGAATCCTTTCGAGTCAATCTCATCAATGGTGAAGCTAGTCTTGAAAAGTCTTGAATGAAACGTCTGTAGTACCCCGCTAAACCCATAAAGCTACGAATCTCAAACACGTTCTTTGGCCTTTCCCAGTTGGTAACTGCTTCAACCTTAGATGGGTCCACTTTGATTCCCTCCCTACAGACCACGTGTCCCAAAAACCGAACTTCAGAAAGCCAGAAGTCATATTTACTCAACTTAGCGTACAACTGATGAGATCTCAACAACTGCAATGCTAATCTCAGGTGTTCCTCGTGCTCTTCTCGTGACCGTGAATAAATAAGAATGTCATCTACAAATACCATTACAAATTTATCTAAGTACGGTCGGAAAATTCGATGCATAAGATCCATGAATGCTGCTGGAGCATTTGTGAGTCCAAATGGCATCACCACAAACTCGAAGTGTCCAAATCGAGTTCGAAAAGCAGTTTTTGGAATATCCTCTTCCTTGATTCGGAGTTTATGATACGCTGATCGCATATCAATCTTCGAGAAAAACTGGGAATCCTTCAACTGATCAAACAAATCCTCGATCCTAGGTAAGGGATATTTATTTTTCACTGTAACTTCATTGAGTTTTCTATAATCGATGCACAATCTCAATGAGTTATCCTCTTCTTCACAAAAAGGACTGGTGCACCCCAAGGTGACGTACTACCTCGAATAAAACCCTTTGCTTCCAACTCGAGTAGTTGTTTGTCTAGTTCTTTCAACTCCGTTGGTGCTATTCGATAAGGAGCCATTGAAATTGGCGAAGTACCAGGTTGAACTTCAATGGTGAAGTCCATTTCTCTTTTAGGGGGGAAACCTAGTAATTCTTCAGGGAAAACATCTTTAAACTCTTCTACCAATGGAATACCCATAGTAGAGACAGAATCTTACTTCTCATTTTCTACCATCTCTAAGTGATAAAGAAAACCTCTAGAATGAGTCTGTCGAAAATGTCTTTCCGAAAAAAATAAGGGGAGCCGCAAAACTACGAGTTCCGGTAAAGTGTACAACTGAACCTTCAAACGAGTGCAGAGTCACACGTTTTTGAAAACAATCAAAAATAGCACGATGAGCTGATAACCAATCCATACCCAGGATTACATCGTAACCAAACATATTCATCACAAAAAGGTCAATCAAAAACTCATGCTTAGCTATACGTACTATACACATTCGTGCCACGCGATCAACACGTGCACTACCTTCTACAGTACTAGCTACGCCAAGACACTCATCAAGCAATTCAGTTTTCAAACCCAAGGACAAAACAAATGGAGAAGCAATAAACGAATGAGTATCACCAGTATCAAACAACATCTTAGCCCAAGAATTGTAAACTAAGAATGTACCTTCAACCACTGAGTTATCCGGATCCTGTCCCACATGAGCAACATGGAAGGCCTTAGGTTGCTGAGGGGGCTGTCGATCTTGGTACTATGGTGGATTGTTCTGAGGACGGTTTTGTTGATAGCCTTGATGCTGGTTCTGAGTACAAAAGGTTGTTGGTTCCTTTGAGAAACAAGTACATGATAGTTCCTCTTTAAATGTCCAGGTTGCTTGCAGTGATAACACGTAGGTGCAGGAAGCTCCATATTCGGTCCATTTCCTTTCTTCTGGTATGGATGGTTGTTATTTTTGTTCTTATTGTTCTTGTCACCAGTATGACGTTCTCGGATTCGAGCTGCCTCCTCAATGTCTTTCTCATCAATCATCGCTCTTTCCACTATCTCATTATAAGAGGTAATCTTCAGAATAGACAATCTACCCTTAATTGAAGGCCTAAGTCCCTCCTGAAACTTAAAATCCTTCAGCTCTTCATTCTCAACTAGGTGAGTAGCAAAACGAGAAAGTTCTTCAAACTTGGTTTGATATTGCGCTACTATCATATTTCTTTGGGTCAACTGCATAAACTCGATCATGCGTTGGTTTCGTGCAGTTTGTGGAAAGTACTTATTTAGGAAAGCGATTCGAAATTCCACCCAAGTAAACAGACCGTCATTCCTAGAACGACGAGTCAAGTCCCACCAGCGAGTGGCCTCACCCTCAAGCTTATAAACAGCAAGATCCAGCTTATCCTCGTCATTCGAGCAACTAGTAGATCAGGACTATTTTCTCAATAGGGTGAATATTTTCTCAATCTTATCTATCCAATCTTCAACAACTAGTAGATCAGGACTACCCTTGAAGGAATCAGGCTTTTGTTCAATAAACATTCTAACTAACAAAGCCCGTTGATTAGGTGGTGGAGGGGGAGGAGGTGCATTCTGATTAAGTTTCACTTGTTGTTGCATCGCTTGAGCAACAACATTCAAAGCACGAAGAACATCACCCAAACCCTCATCTTGTGGGCCGGTTGAACCATTATTACGACGAGACATGTCCTGAATGATGGAAATTAAAACATAAGTATCACAGAGAGAATTTCTTTATGTAAGATAAGTATAACCTATTACGTATTCTAGCAAAACACAATCAAATTACTACAATCAATTCACATTCAAGCATATACACGCACTGAATTATTCAAAAACTAGCCTACCCGAAGGATAAGACTAGCTCTGATACCAAACTGTAACACCCCTAATTTCGGACCTAGATTCCAACCCAAATCCAAAACCCGAAATGCTACATTTAATATCAAGCCCATACTTACACACTTGGTCCAAGACCAAACAACTAATTCTTTGTCTAATCTTTATTTAGGTTCAATTCAGAAATTCTATCGCAGCGGATATATAAAAATTCTTTTAGAAAGATCTAACCGTTAATTTGATATGATTTTTAATCCACATGAACCATAGAAAACTATAGTTTAGAATAAAATTTAATTTCACCGTATAAACATTCCAGATTTAATCCTAAAGAGTCACGTTTTTGTAGAACAAATGTAAAACCGAAACAGACATCAGTTCACTCCAAGAATCTTACTGAGCACAAATCAAATCCAAAAATTATTATGATTATATATTATGAATCCTAACTGAGTATAGTTCCGATCATAAATTTTATATAATTTTTAGTTTATATTAAAGACATTTTGACCACAGTCAAACGCATACTTGACCATAACTGCAGAAAAGCAAAACAGAGATAGTCCATTTTATAAAAATCGTATAAAATCATTCACAACTCTAAATCATATTTAGTTTACCATTTAAAAAAGTAAAAAGAAATTTATTCAAGTTTAAAGAAGACACCAAAGCCTAAAACATGCCATAGAATAGTTTTAAAACAGGAAGACTTCAATATAGTTGAATTTGTCAGAAAACGTCTGAATTTCTTACGGTGAAAAAAAATTGTTTTAAAAATACTTATGAAACTCATAAAATTCTGAAATATTTATCAATATATCCTGGATGAGATTTTAATAATATAAAAAAATAATTAAATAAAAATATATTACAGAATAATTATCATTAACAGTCAAACCAGCATGACTCAGAAATTTTCATTGTCTAATCAAATAAAAATTTCTTAATAAAGCATTGTTTCATTGGTTATACATTAACCCAATAATCTCCAAAGTATTAATAATAAATAAATACTCAGTAAAAATCATCTAAAAGAGTTTGACGATATTTTATTACAATTTTCCAATCACAAATCCTATGCAAACTACTAATTAAAGCACCAAAACCGATCTCTATGCTTTTCCGCCATTAGCTCCTTGTGGTGCCAAAAAATATGGATTTTTTTTGTCATGAAATGACGTGAGTTGTGACACCTAGTATGAAAAGAAGGAACAAAACATTTTAAGCAACATTTTTCAAATATTTTTAAAAATAACTAGCATGATTAACAACACCGCAAACGCATGGAAACACCACATCCATAAACAACAATAAATACAATCAATCCGCTCGCCCCAGGGAGCCCCACGTGGGTTTAGGGAAACAAAACCATTCCCAAGGATATCTCGTATCCCATCAAAAATGATTTTTAGAATCGCAATCTATGGACCGCAGCCCGACATTCAAGATCATGCTCACATCATCATTATCATCCATAATAATAAAAACTTGTAAAAAGTAAATTTAATTAAGGAAAACATAAATAGAAAAAGGTTTTGATTGTGTTGTGCCTACCTCAATCGCTAGCAAATAATCCTAAGGAAGAACAATAGCAAACGAATTAGCAACTCCTCTTGCAAGAACCAAAACCAAAAGCTAAATAGCACTGTCACCAAGGTTTCAAATCTTCTCTGTTCTCTAAGTTTCAATTCTACAATTTATGTTTTGTGCGGCTAAGGAAGAAGTGAACATAAAAAGTTATCTAACCCTAAAAGTTATATACAATACAAGTATGGTATATATATACCGTCCATCGTCCTAGTCTTAGTCAGGCTTAATCCCACATATATAGTTAGCCATGTGGTTCGGTTTCACACGAGTTACACAAGTAGACTGAGATGATAACAAATCCTATTGACCGATCTAAAAATGGAATCTCAAGGTTAATTCAAGTTCTATGAATTTCTTAACTAACTAAGCCAAGAACCAATCATATCAAGACATGCAGCAAGATGATAAGCTAAAACAAAATCAAGTAGCACATATAGCAACACGTTGCTAACCATTTAAATTACATTACTCAATCACTTTGACCGTGGAGTAAAACTTTTCCCTTATTTTATGCTTTTGTGCTACCACTAAGGAATCAAGTCCACCAGCTAGTATTTGTTCAACTATGCCCAAATCAAAGAAATATAACACCCAATCGAAACAAGACAACTAGCCAAAATGTATAACATTAAAATAATATATGTATTGTTCCACCACCAAAGCGTTATTGTGTGATCATTTTGTAACCAAAAAAATCTTCTAGCTAAAGAAAAAGAATGTTCCAATTTTGTTCTCCATTATTCACTCTAATCACCAAATGTCGATAACGAGCATCTTACTAAAATTAGCTAACTCTGACTTATAAGGCATCAGCTTAATATACTAATCAAAATTAATTCACGCACATTATTTAACCATTTGATATATCATTTTGAAACAAAATTACTAGAAAACCCTTCTAAAGCAAAAAGACCATTTTACCCTTAAGAGTGAAATGACACAAATACTCTTGAAATTAGGACGGGCCTTACACTTTAACTAGTTTCATTTGATTCA
Source organism: Papaver atlanticum (assembly GCA_023531105.1). Taxonomy (NCBI): domain Eukaryota; kingdom Viridiplantae; phylum Streptophyta; class Magnoliopsida; order Ranunculales; family Papaveraceae; genus Papaver; species Papaver atlanticum. The sequence goes on from JAJJMB010011095.1 coordinate 12,753,598, forward strand.
TTTGAACTAGTTATGGTTATGATGAATAAGGTTGATATGAGAGTGTTCATATAGCTAACCTCTGTTAACTACGGTTGAGCCAACATGGTTTACACGTTTAGGTACGGTTACTAAACCTAAATGAGGGTACATTTCATTTGTGTATAACAAGCTAAGTTCGATCCAACGGTTGAAAGATATTAGCTTGAATCTAATCAGGTTTTCATCTAACGGTGAATATTGAATGCTTTGTTACCAAGGTAACTTAGATTGCAAACCCTGATTTGAAAACTATATAAATGAGAACTCTAGCAATTGGGAAACCTAATCCCCACACCTCCGATGTGATACTAGTTGTATAAGCTAGAGTCGATTCTCCTTTAACCTTAGGTTTTTCACGAAACCCTATAGGTTAACGATTTAAAGACTTCATTGGGATTGTGAAGTTAGACCCAACTATTTTCTCTGTAGTTGCGTGATCTGATCTTGTTTTTTCTATCGTGTTTGAGTACCATCTTCTTTAAAATTGGCTCGAGATTTAATCTCCGATAGGCAAGATAAAAAGTAGTCACAAACATTTTCGTCTCATCGTTTGTGATTCCACAATATCTTGTTTCGCTACCATACGATTAAGATTATTGTGAGGTGATTGATATTTCTTGGCTGTTCTTCGGGAATATAAGTCCGGTATATCAATTGGTTCCTATTCACCTTGATTTATCGAAAGACGGAACAAAACTCGTAGGTATTTCTGTGGGAGACAAATTTTTCAATTCCTATAGACTTTTCTGTGTGAGACAGATTTGTTTATCAAGTCTTTGACTTTAGGTCATAGCAACTTTTGGTTGTGGGTGAGATCAGCTAAGGGAATCAAGTGCGTAGAATCCTGCTGGGATTAGAGACGTAAGGAGCGCAACTGTACCTTGAATCAGTGTGAGATTGATTAGGGTTCAACTACAGTCCTGTCCGAAGTTCATTGGTAGTAGGCTAGTGTCTGTAGCGGCTTAATACAGTGTGGTGTTCAAATATGGACTAGGTCCCGGGGTTTTTCTGCATTTGCGGTTTTCCTCGTTAACAAAATTCTGGTGTCTGTGTTATTTCTTTTCCACATTATATTTTGTTATATAATTGAAATATCACAGGTTGTGCGTTGAATCGATCAATTAGGAAATCCAACCTTTGGTTGTTGATTGAAATTGATTGATCCTTGAACATTGGTCTTTGGTACCGTTCAAGTTATTTCTCTTATATTCAATCGGGATCGCAAATTCCTATTTGCTAATTGCAGATTGAATTAAGAGATAGAGATATAAAACTTTTTGATATACTTTTCTTTAGATTGAGTCTAACTGTCTAGTTGATTCTCTTGGAAGTATATTGGAGTCTGTCTATTAAGATTGGCAAACGAAATATTGGGTGTGGTTGTTGTACCCTTTCTTTTTTAGTTACAATGGGCAATCGCAATATGAGTTCAACAAACCAAAAGCATACCTTGAGCAGCTTCATCAAGGTTAGGATCAGAGCTTCTGAGGAGACCATTGTAGATATTCATCTTAATTCATTAGCTTGCTTAATTACCCTAGATATCAATATTCATTTGGAGATCCCATCAAGCAACCTAACATGTACGAAAAATGATCGGTTAGTTTAACAATATATGGTGCAAGAAAAAAAAACAGGAGCACGAGTCTTTCCAAACCTGAAGGTGTATAATAGTTGCTGCAATTCAGAGTCTTTTGGGAAGATGTATACTAGTTGCTGAAATTCATAACCAGTTCATCTATTACCTTAAAAAACCCTAAATGAAGTCCATTATATTACATACCTTATACTATTGAGACATCAACACCAAATAAGATGGGGACTTAGCTGAAGTAAAAAGGGAGTATGTAGTTGTTATGGGCATTTTAAGCACTTGAAGTTGATAGTACACCTAACTAACACTTATCTGAGAGTACACCTAACTAACACTTATCCTTTTGCAAACAGTAACCAGCGCAGCAGTTTATCAGCAAGAGAAGGTCTTCAACTAAACTGGACAATTTAAAAATGCCTCCCCTAACACTTAGTTAAATTAAACAAACACGAAGCAAACAATTTTGATGCTATAATTTTTTTTAATAAGATTACAATACAAGCTAATAGTTTAGACTAGCTAGCAATACAATAAACATCACATTTTCACGGGGATATTACGACCACTTTTCATTAGCTAGCAATACAATACGCTATTTAGGTGTACAACTATGTACACCTAAATAATCAACATGTGGAAAACAATGTACACCTATATAACATAACACGTGTGTACAACTATATACACATAATGCTTTCCCTAATTTCTTAGACTTCAAAATGAATAACATGTGTACAACTATGTACACCTAAATAATCAACATGTGTACAAATATGTACACATTAATAATTCAAAAAAAAAAAAAACACAAACTAGTCAAGCTAGTGCGAAACTCATTAGCAAACTCATGGCAATACACTGGAAAATCTGAATTTTAATTTCAATTGGACATCATAAAGTTCAAATAATAGCATCATAAAATGGAGATATCCTGAGTCATACACGTCTAACAAAATACTTCCGTTAGGAACTGGCATTATAAGTAACTACTACAATACTCAATTCTACTAACTATAACTACTATCTGATTGATAATAAAACTTACTAATACTTAAATATTATAGTAATTAATTATAACTTAAACTAGCTAAACTCAACGTGTACTTAAGAAGAAAAAAAAAAGATACCAGAATGGAAGAAGCAAGGTTGATTAGTAACTTGCGATCATGGAAAAGTTCAAATATGAAGATAATGTATTTCTCACCTAAACACACAAAACTCAACTACCTTCCATAGGAGTCATCATAAATCCTGTTAATAAAAATTGTGTTTTAAGTTTAAGCCAAAGCTTTATCACAATAACTTCCTTTTGTTAAAATAAATAAAAAATAGCAATATCGAAATAATACTCAAAAAAAATAAACTCAAGATGGATGGAATAACAAAACAATGACCAGATAACCAAACCACGCACCACAAAGAACAACTAGTTTCAGTATGAAATCACATTAGCCTAAAAACTAAAACATTTCCAAGATTTGTTACTTCATCACCCTGAACAATTACAGTGTAAAATAAAGTATACATGCTGAAACAAAAAACAATGTGCTATTAATTAGCATATCCTGTACAAATGAATATTATCATTACCTCTCTCAATTCATCACCATAAATAATTACAGTATACAATGTGCAAATTTTATGTAAATGAAGATTATAATTTCCTTTCTCAATTCAATGTCATAAACAATTATAGTGAAAAATAAAGTGCACATGCTAAAACAAAAGTACATTGTATAATAATATGCACACCCTATCTAAATAAAAAACCAAATTAACCACACTGCCAAATAAACCTAAATTTGACAAAGATGTGCAAAGTGAAGCATGCGAGATACTTTACCTTCCATCAACTCATCATCTTGGATTACAACAGTTCATTCCCTTAATAATTATTAGGAGGTATGCAGCAAATTTTGTTATGAAATTGGGGGAAGTCGTAACTATTTCCACATGATATTATATCCCTACAAATGACAACATGTAAAGTTAAGTGTTTTACGTAATCAATTGACACTTCTAACATAGTCAAACCAGATTGAAAATGATCACATAGACTTGTAGATAAAGATAAACCAAATTAGCAAAGCATACAACTTTTAAAGTTCATAATAAATACTAACACATAATTTTTATTTTGGATTCACAATAGAAAACTCGAAATCAGATGCATCAATTTAAGACTACTAGATATGTTTCAACCAATATTAATTTTATCTTAACCTAAACAAATCTCATAGAATTTTTTTACGAAGATCAAAAATCAAACAAGCACCTAATATATCGTTTAAACAATGAGATCAACAGATGAAAACATGCCAAATACATAAAAAAAATCGAAAGAAAAGAGAAGAAATCACTAAAAAATCAAATCGAGAAACGGATCCAACCTAAAAAATCGAAGAAGAAGAAGAAATCAATCAAATAAATATAAACTAAATTCTCAAACACTAACCTATAATACGAATCTTTGTTAAAGAAAAACTTTGAATTGCGTCTGTATCTCTTTCTCTCCAAAAGAAATTCTAGATATGGAAGATGAATACTAAAGCATGGAAAGGGTAATGAAGGTAATAAGAAAAATTCGTATTCTCTGAATCGGCTAAAATTTGGTCTAACCCGTTCAAATTTGGACTAAACAGTACATGCGTTTAAAAATTTGGACCAGAGAGTACCGGTAGGGGTGAACATGGTTCCGGTTTCCCGATAGAACCAGACCGAACCGAGCCGATTAGGGGAAAACCGAACCGAACCATTTGCTAATAGTTGGTTTTGGTTTAGAAAAGATGTAAACCGAGATTAATGGTTCGAATTTGGTTTGATATAAAAACCGAAACGATAACCAATGGGAAACCGTTTATTATAGACCGTTGATGTAATATCTCTACTTTTAATCTACACCCTCCGTTTTGACCTTAAGTTTTAACCGTAGATACATTAAGAATAGATCCTAGCCATTGATTAGAAGTATAAAAACTCCTTATCACTTATGAGTAAACCTAAAACTTAATTTCTTCTCCTTTCTTTCTTCCTCCCGCTTCTCCTCCACCAGCTGCTAACTGCTGCTATGCTCCATCAACTTCTCTTTTTTCTTTCTTCTTGACTTATATCCATCTCACAAGAGGATGTAATTCATGAGCGTAAGATACAAATTTGGGTTTTGATTTTGTTGGTTTTGGTTTAATCTGAGCATGGTATTGATTGTTTGTACTGTGAAGGCCTGAAGCAAAGAAGAAGATGGCGGATGTTGAGAAAACTTTGACAAAGAAGACTAATTAGTTTACCATTAGGTCAATTTGTATTTTTATTGGTTACTTCTACCGGGTTTTCTTCATCAGAACTTACTAAAAAAAGGTAATAAAAACTTGATTAATTCTGAATTTGATTTTTATTTTACTGAGATTTTAATGCATGTATGTGTATTTTATTGGGTTTTTTTTCTGGTTTCATTCTATTGACCAATGTCTTAGTTTTTTTATTGATTAATGACTGATTTTTGGTTTAAGGGAAAGAAAAAGCTTCATAAAGAATTTTTCATGATAGATCTGAGAGGAAATGGAAGTATGAAGTTAGGGTTTTAGAATTCAAATCAATTTTTTCTCTATGTTATTCAATGAATTATTAATATTGTTGGGATAACTTTTTAGATGAATGAACTATGTGTAATTAAATTTGTGTAAAGATCTCTCAATCTACAGATTTTTGGAATTGAACAAAATTATTAAAAAAACACACACTGAGTAATCGGTTTTCCATAACCCACTGGAAAAAACCGACACCGATTTAAAATATGGTGTCAACAACTATAGTTGATCCTAAAAATTGATGTACTAAAATTATGAACCTGACGTGAATCGAACACGCATCTTCTGACGTGGAGTCAGGTGTGTTACCATTACACCACAAGTTCGTCAAAAAATAACTACCTCAATGTTTCTGCAATTCAACTCACACTATTCAAGCAAATGAAAATTTTAAATCATACATGTAGTTATGGTTTGAAAACTAAAACTTGGAATCAACAAATCATAGAGATATGGAGTCACGCACCTTTGGGATATCCCATACATCTTTTCTCCAACCCATTTATGCATTCCCTGCTCAACTGCAAACCACCACCAACATCAATCTATATTCAAACTCCTGCTGCTAACTCAATTTCATTATCTCAGCGCCACCAGTTTACAGCTTCAACTCCATTTCGTGCAATACCAGACCACCAGTACCAGTTGCATTATAAAACTTAGCAGCAATAACTACCCTAACCATTTCAGTTTCACTGTAACATCCTTCAATATGTTCTGTAGCTTCTTGACCCCAAAAATTTGTTATGTAGCAGCAACTCATAGACAACTGCAATCAGCTACAAGCTGCAACTGCGTCAGCATATCCAACATTTTTTCAGCATATTCAGACTACCATCACCAATTCCTTACATGCAACAGTCTTTCTCACTCTACTTGAATTCCAAAAACCTCCATGCTCAACTCATCTGAAATCAACCAACACCAAGCAAACACCACTCCCTTCTGTTTCATACATCAACAAATAATACCTCATTCTTCCAAAACTACCAACTCCTTCAGTCAAACTCAGAGCAGCTTCAGAACCATGGTAAAATCACATCCATCAGTTCACAGCTCAACCTCCAACACCATAACCTCAAATTCAGCTCACCTGCAATACCAACAGTAGCATCAATTTCTTTGCTCTGTAACTGCAATCAGAAAATTCGAGTATAACCCTAATAATCAATTCCAGTAACAAGCCAATTCATTATCAACACCAAATCAAAGATGAATTTTCATAATATAATAAAATCACTAACAAGCAAAATAATTATAAAAAACAAATCAAATAAAAAATTGAAAGGAAACCAACAGAAATCATCACCGACGAAGATTTGAAAAAAAAAAAAAAAATCAGATAGATATTATCGAAGATTAGATTGAGACTAGTTGAATCGATATCAAAATCACAAGAAATGTAAACTAGTTTCAAGATCTGAAACTAGAATCGATTCTTCAGGTAGATTGTCCTTGTTCTTATCGATTTCATACTGAAACGGTGGTGATAGCAGTGGTGGTGGCGATTGCTGAAAGATAATTTCCAGATCTGAAATTGATTTTTTTTTATTGATTTTCCATTGTATTCGCCATCCGTAGTGGTGGTAGGTTGTAATGGTGGTGGCGGTGGCACTGGTGTTGGTGTTGGTTGTGATGGCGACTGATGTGATTTTAATTGTTGTAGAAAAAGTGGTAATAAGATTCGTTCAACTCGAACTTGTGAAGAATAATTTTTAGACTTAATTAAGAAAACTAGAAAAATCAAAATAATGTTTTGGTCAAGATTATAAAAAGCACTGAGACTCAGGATTCTACCAAATTCCATTCATGTGATTCAAATAATAATTCCAATCAATTATAGCTCAAATATTAAAAATATGGACTCTTATTCTTTGCCAAAAGTAGATTTTTGAAAAGCAATGACTGTAAATCAAAAGCATGATGTATCAAAAATACATTGACCAAGCATACATCATCAAACAATATCACACTCGTTCAATAAAAATCATAAATCAATGCAAATAGTCATAAAAGAATTTTTAGAATTACCACATGCGTGAAATAGGGCTTCCTCCGTCATCCCAGTGTTGGGGTTTAGCTCCTCATGGTAAAAACATGCTCAAAAGATAGAAACATGGCTCAAAAGGTGTTTTTATTGAAGTAAAATAATATTACAGCGAATCTGCAACGCTTTTGTGGCGTTACAGAAATCACCGATACAATTGAAGTGCTGTTTATAAACGATAATTGTGGTCTGCTGTTGAAGAACGATACGTCTTTGCGACTGTTCAGCGTGGGTCAATGTTCTTCAGGCCTGGCAGCAGCAGAAACAGTAGCATCAGCGGCCTTTAAATCTCTGATTCTCGCCTCCTCAAGCCTTCCCAGCCCCCTAAACTCTCGACACCCCTTCTATATGACCCAACCAATCTATTTATATCAAAAAGAGCGATTAAATCTCTCCAAAATCTCTTCCTTTCTCTTCACGGCAAAGTTGTGGCAATTTCTTGTTTTAGAATTTATACGCATTTCTGAGCTTTCCTTTTGATTCTAAACTCTTCCTTAGATAGATACCAATCTTTGGGAAGGTTTATAGCACTTTAATCTCTCTAAAATTTCCTAAAACATGTCACACACGTGACTTTCCTTTTTTTGCTGTTGTGATGAAAATCCATCGATTGAGCTCAGTTTAATCAATTTCAACGCCCATATTAGATTCCTAGACCCATAAGGAGTCTACCCTATGAAAATCAGAGGTTTAATCGACCTCAAACTCCTCCAAATCACGATCACCAAAACTTCCAGGGATGTTTTTATTTTCCCGCCAAATACAGAATTTGAATTTTGAGAAGAAAGTGACCTCCCCCTATCCAGTCCCGGTCTGTGTTTAGTAGCTGCTTGGAAATGGGTTACCCCTTATCCGTTGCTGGAGTCCGCATAACACTCGTCCCTTGGGTTGCATTTATCAACTTTTCGAGCCAATTTCGCCGCAAAAGCTTATTTCTCCAAAAACACCTACAAAGAGATAAAATACCAAAATAAGTACAAAAATGGGTACTAACAATATACACAATAGAGATGAAAATAGACACATAAATGCGTCTATCAGCGACGGAGATGGTGGTGGTAGCGATGGAGACGAAGGTGTTATGGGTTTCGATAACGTTCTCTATTTTCTCTGAATATTTGAAGAGACAGAACCGAAGATTAAAGGAGGAAGGGTAAATATGGAAAGAAGAAAAACGTTAATGGACCCCTGATGGGCCTGTAATTGGAGTATTTTTATTGTCTCATAAGGGTATTTGTGAAACCCTTGAAAAGTAAGGGCAATTATATAATTACCGCTTTCTACCCTACCCGCCACTGTTTTACCGTACCCTATCCTACACGCAGTTGATGGGTAGGATGACGGGTAAAGCTCGAAATTATCCTACCCTACCCGACTAATATTTTTTTATCATCTTCACCGTTGATTTTTTATTAATAATCTCAACCTAAAAACTAAACTCGTTTTCTTTCATTTCCCCTCACAAACTCGTCGTTCTTCATACTTCTCCGCTCTACACAGAAAGTAACCATTTCCATCGAGTACCTTCTTTCCCTCCAAACACAAGAGTTTCAGGCTTTCAGCTGAATTTAATCTTTGGGTTTTGTCAATTTTAGTTGCAGTATGAGAGGTAGGGATCTTCTTTACTGGTTTTGCTTTTAAAAATTTAATCTGCCCTAATTCAATTGGTTAGTTATTTGATCATGGTGTTGTTAATTGATTTCATTATTTCAATTCATAACTTGGGTAGGTCGTAATACCATGATTGCATGTTTTCTTAACTTGGTTTAGGGAAATTAAATTAGGGTTCCTTATTTGTAATTGAATTATGGGCTTCTTTGTTTTCCAATGTTAATTATGAAGAATGAAATTATGTGGGTATGAAATTAGTATCTCTAGTTTGTTAAGAGTTTCTTTTTTTTTTAGCTCCATTTTCCCATCTCTTCAGTTTTTGGTTTAGATCACTAGATGCTTAATGCATGTATAGTTAAGATCAAAAGTACTAATAAGGTGTCTCAGCTAATACACATGCCTTCTAATGAGAATATGATTTAGTTGTTTTGTTTTTTGAATGTGGAATGATATGGTAATCATACATTTTTAGATATATTTTTTGAGTGAGGAGTGATATGACATTTTTGATGGATCTTTGAGAATACACCGGCCTCTATTAGTGTCTGCAACTTAATCCGAAGTCTTGTTTCTTTGAGCTGTATACGTTGTTGGATGTTAAGTGCGTCTAACTAGTTAGGTCCTCGTAATTGTCCATAGTTTTGCTTTGTAAGTTGAACCACAGCCAAGAATTTGCTCCACAAAAAAGTCTTGTTCCTAATTAATTTGGGAATGTAACGTTTCATTAACTTTTGTAAATTTGGTTTTAGATATATTGTCCCTTGATTGAGTTATACTTGATTGACATGTATCTGGAAGTGTAAATTGAGTTGGGAAATGTTGTTGCTGATGTTGTTTTTTGTGTGAATATGAAGGTTGAAACAGCTGTTGTTACATGAGCTGATGGAAGGTCGGCATTAGGTAGACTTGGAGCACTTTGTGAGCAGGTATGATTGAGAAATTTCTATTCCATGCGCTCATCAGTCAAAATGAAAAACGCAAAAATCAAAAGTCATTTTTTGTACCGAAACATGCCAATAAATGCAATAATGTAATCTTCACTGCAACAGCGATTATGCAGTTTAGTAGTATTTGACTAAATATTTTGAAAAAACGGACTCCAAGCAGCAGAATTTTATTCATTCTGTGGAATTACTTACCTATGTGATATAGGTTTGAGACAGTAGAAGAGCGTCTGTAGGATTAAGTTTACGACTTACTGGTCTATTATTTTGAAACGGAGGGAGTAGTATTTTTCTTCTCTCTTTTTATTTCTTACCAACAATGCTACTGCATTAAGATTATATAATACATATGTACAATCTCTCATTTTCCTGTAACATTTATGCTGGAAGTATATAGTGAATGTTTCGTTAAGAGTCAGGTTTGAAATTTTCATATGATACAAGTGTTCTGCATTTGTCGCTTGTGCTTCGAAAATATTAGTTTTTCCTGATATTTTAATTCCTTACATATGATCATTCTTGCAAGTAAGTGCTAGAGATTTTAGGATAAGAGCTTATTAATGTTTTAATGGTTGAAAGTCTTGATCTCTTATCAATGTTTTAATAATGCCTATAAATATCTGAGGGTACTTTCTTTTCACTTGATTTATGAAGCAATCCGTGCACAATGAACTTAACAATCGTAGCAGCTGATTTCTCTGAAGATTATAGTTCAAGTAGCTTTAGACTTTGGTTACAGACACGGTGCTTACATAGTCGTGTCTTAGAGACTGTTTGTTGGTTGAAATACTAAAAATGCTCAGAGTTAGATCTTGACGGTGATTCAACACTGGACTTGCTCGAAGCAAGTCCCCTCTCACCAGATTTGCGCAATCTCTGCACAACTATTGCTCATTTTTCTGCCTAGCATATTCTCATCTAGAGGTGCACATACCCAACCCTACCCGCTACTGTTTTACCCGTACCCGATCCTACCCGCCGTTTGATGGGTAGGGTGACGGTTAAAAATTTCTTACCCCGCTGGTAGGGTGACTGGTGAAGCTCGAAATTAATCTACCCTACCCGCCTACCCGCTAATATACTGAAATGACTTAATAATCCTCGCATTGTTTATTTCTCCTGCTTATTTTTTTCGTCATTTTGAAACATATCTCTTTTCTCTTCCAAATCAAAACCAAATCGAAGCTCGAAAGTCGAAACCCTTTCTCCCTGTTCCCAAATCAAACTCAGCTCCAAATCTAGCAGGAGAAATCATTCAATTGAATTTTTCAACGAAACCCTTCCTCCTGTTCTTGCTCCATCTTCATCTAACGAGGAATTACAACAGGTATTTTGGTTCGATTATGTTGTGAACTTGTGAGGATTTTGTTTGATTTTAGAAAGGGAAGACAAACTAGTCTGAATCATTAACTCAGTCTCATGATTTTACTCTTTGTACTATGAAATCAAACCCTAATTGAAGATATTATGTCACGACCTGAACGGGGATAAATAATTGTTGAGATGCTCAGATGCATAATGTTAATTCATTTATGAATAGTGGTTAATTTCACCGTGCTCCCATCTCTGTACATAGGTCTATATATGTTAGAATCATCCCCTGGGTTTTATTGTCGCGCTAAATATCCTTACAGTGTCCTGACAATTTTGTTATGAATTTTAGGTGCTGTAAGTGAGGGCAAGTCAAATGGCTCTGTGCTTATTGCAACCAGTGGAGGACTAAACCAACAAAGAACGGGGGTAAGTAAAGCTTTTCCTTATCCTGCATCCAAATCTGTCATATGTTTGATGCCTCTTAGTTATGGTGGATGGTCTATTAGTTGATTACAAGTGCTTTAGTGCTTCTTACTTCGGAAGAGAAACAACCCAGCTCATGATAATGTTATGTGCAATTTGTGTCACTTGAGTTTCATTCTGCTGATTATGGGTATCAGCTTTGTTGGGAAAATTGGCACCCCGAGCGCAGCGGAATACAGGATCACAAAGGGCAATTGGTGATTTGGACCAAATATGGGAGAAATAATAAGAGATAGACAGAAGATAAACAAACACACAACCACAACACAAGATATACGTGGTTCACCTCTACAGGTTACATCCACGGCCAATACCACCAGAAATACTTCCATTAAATCAAAAACCATTACATGCTCTTTCCGCAACCCAAGACAAGATCCAAAGAGTTAACAAGACATACCCGAGAACACCATCGAAGAAACCATAGAAACCAATTCTCTAACCATTCCTCAAACCATCTTCATGTCTTCTCTTCTACACCTTCTTCACAGCTGCTAGTAACAGAGGAGAAACATGGAAACACTAGAAACTTGGTTTAGGGCAAAACCCCAAACCCTAAACACTAGACCACCAAAATCCTCCTGAACAAGTTTTTCTCTCACAATGATATTGACCTTCACGGTAGCACACGACCCTCCCTACCAAAGAGACCAAAAATCCTAAGCACAAGGATTTACCACTCTTCTAGTTGGATGTCAACAAACCTACAATTCTAGTCATATATATAGAGAACACAAACTTGGCCACCAAGTATTAGTCTCCAACTAGGAAACTAAACTCTTTTCTAAACTCTATATTACCTAGATTAGGAAACCCATCTCAATGTGGAAAAGGCCCAAAACAGGAAATCCATTTATTACCTAAGAAGCTTCGCTGTAATACTGGGACTAGCTTTTATTTCTAGTGACATAACCATGATCATTCACGTAACTCTACTTGTTTTGATCACCGGGACATTGTTTTTCCTTCTTAGCAGGTATTGCCTTTGCTTGTCTCTGACTTTATTGTGTGTTTTTTAACAATCGCTGAAATTTCAGCGATAAAAACTAAAAATTACTGAAATTTGAAGCTATTTCATTATGTGTTCCCGATGAAATGCATCATCTGTGTTTTCTGAATTTTTGATCTCTATATCTTGTACCACATGGGTTCAATCTAAAATAAAATGAATAAGGGTCATTTTGGTTAGTTTTATAAACTACGGATACTCATTGAATAACCCAGTAGAGTATCTGAGTATGACTTATTTTGATTATTATTATGAAAACGGAATATGTATTGTTAATCAGTAATGTCTGATAATATAGAGAAGGGAGAAAGGCCAATTATTTGATCCCCATTATGAGTTGAAGTAAAAGTGTGCTCTTCTTTTCTTGTGGATGTCACATTGTATAAGCACTGAAACCAGATTTTAACTTATCCTGAAACTTTCATATTGCTTTTGCTACTTCTGCCTAGTGCCCTTTACTGATTCCTTTCTGAAGTGCATAAAACAAGTAGGAATTACTCAACTATCAGTGATTTTCGTCCAATGTTGCTGTTAGCCCATCGTGATTAATGTTATTAGTTTTTCTTAGAAGTATAACCCCTGCAATAATTGTATGTTTTTACAATAATATTTGCTTGTGTATGCGTTTCTGGATACAGGATCGACCTTCGACTAAGGTTCACGCAGCTCCTGGTGGTGGATCTTCCTGGGTTACCTCTTCGGCGGAGGTGGTTGTAGCAACTGAGGTTGGAACGGCTGTTGTTACATGAGCTGATGGAAGATTAGCATTGGGTAGACTTGGAGCACTTTGTGAGCAGGTATGATTGAGAAATTTCTATTCCATGCGCTCATCGGTCAAAATGCAAATATGAACTATGAACCTGTGCTGCTCTCTAAAGATATCCCACCAATGCACCTGAAGTTACTGCTGCTTTTCATTTTAGATAAGCTGAAGTTATATTTAAGGTCTCAGCAGAATTTTTGGTACCCCTTTACCTTTCACCTGAAGTTAATGCACGAGTCGTTCCTCCGGTACCCCTTTACCTTTTACCTTCTTCTTCTTTCAATATTTTTGGCGCCATTTTGTGCTTTCTGCTCTTGCGTCTTCTCTTCTTTAGTTGCTTTAGCATCTTCGTCTCAGCAGAATTTTCGAAGGTCAGAGATAAGATAATATGGCGTCTGCTTCAGATGAAGGTTTGGGTTTTGGAAGTGAAGATATCGATGCGTCGATTTCAGCTCTTCCAACTGAAGTGGAGCTTTTGAAGCGTGCATGGAGAAACGAGAAAGCTTCTCCTGAAATTCTTCAATTTCAGGAAGATGTAGTAAGAAATGCCAGAGTTCAATTCAAAATATGGTAATTTTTGATCCCAAACCCTAATTCTGTTTCTAGCCTTTTCTTTTAGATCTTACCCCTTTTTTCATTTTTGCTCAAAATATTTCTTCTTCAATTATTCAATTGAGATATGGGGTTATATATTCACTTATGAATAGTAAATATATAGTCTATTTAAGGGTTATAATTTGTATGCTGGAATTTCTAACAGATTTAAGAGTTTTTTTTTTTTTTTTTACTGGTGAAGTTAGGGTTAGTTTTCTAGGAATTTTACTTAGTCGCAAAATTCTATAGAGGGAATTAAGAAAACAGGTTCTGTCAGAAGAAAGATTTGTTGGGGGGTCTGATTTTATCTTTTTTATGTTACATTGTTTGTCTTATTCAGTTTTCATACTGTCTGGGTAGGAAGATACTGTGGAAGCATATGCCGGAAATGGTCAGGATGCACTCACGGTATCACTTTATCAGATGGACTTGGACAGGACTGAGTTTTTATTGAGATCGTATCTTCGAACTCGCCTTCAAAAGGTGGGGATAGGTTCAATTTCTTGTCTCTTTTGTTGGTTAGGACCTTGAAATGGTTTATCCTTTATCAAACAATTTCTTATTTACAGATCGAGAAGTACATGATACACATTTCGAAATCTGAATTATGGAATCGGCTTTCTAAACCTGAACAAGAGTTTGCGAAAAGGTGAATCATTCTATTTTATTTGATATGTGTAGTTTTATGTGCGAAATGTTTTGCTAAGTTACATGACTAATTTGGTTTGTGAATTTGCTTTGAAAGAACAGATGTAAGGAAAATATGGAAAATCATCTGAAGCAAAGTGTTTTATCACGATTGCCTTTTGGCTACCAGGATTTTGTTAAGCAATCTATATCAAGTGAAGAGGATGATATGGGTATTCTTTCTCTCTCTCTCTCTCTCAAGCAATTACCTAGTTAGTATTTTGGCTCATCTGTTTTTATACAAGATTTTTTTTTGCTTCGTATTGCAGTTCTTGGAATGTTGAAGAATATATTGGTGGATTACTTAATTTTCATATTTTCCAATTATTATTTCCCAGGGAAACTAATAGGATATTTGTGTTGGAAACAGTTATCCCAGCTATCTTAGAGCTGCGTGGATTGCTTTTTACAAATTCTGTGGCTTAATACGTCGTTTGTCTTCTTCCAAGCTCACTGTAGCTTGTTGTTAGACCATTTGAGGATATTGGGTTTAACGTTCTATTAGCCATGTGAACTTTTACAATTACTTTTGTATGCCTATTCAGGTTCAATTGATTTTCTCGATTTACATCTGCAGACGTGGATGGTTTTTTATAACCTGTCATTTTTAAACTTCCATCTTGAACTATTCAGGCAATCTTAACATTCAAATTCACTTGTCTCATGGATGCCTCTTTTGCCTTATAGTATCTGCTCTGACTCTTTATTGCATCTCAGTAAAGATGTTAATTTGTTTATTTTCTCATACTTGCCTGATCATTGATTCCGACATGCAGTTCCAGAGCCTCAGCTGGACACATTTGTCTTCTGTAAAAGCAAGGGGTCTGTTGGATCATTTCAGCTTGATGCCGTGTAATTCTCTAATCAACTCTATATACTATAGAATCTATGCATATTTACACGTTATCTGTGTTGGGTTTAGGGGTCAAACGATAACAAATGTAGGTTTTACTTTGATCTATATTAAAAGATATCATCCTCTCAAAACAACCAGATATCGGATCATCTCCATGTGGGTCAGATAATCGTGTAACAATGTGATATTTTTGTGTATAATGGAGGATACTAGGCATTTAGGCAGTAAGGAAGGGACTTTAGCGGCTAATTTTAAGCTTTGCTCTAATGAATAGAGATTTATTTTATTCCAGTTCCTTTAGAAGTGTATCTCGTTCATCCACTAATAAATCATGTTTGGCAATGTTGCAGTGGAGATGAGGTTGTAGACCTAATTGCTGATGATCTGTATGTCCTAAGATACAAGTCAATAAAGCCACTTGTAGAAACGGGGCAGATTGACCTTGTTTGACTCCTCTTTCAACTCATCCCAAGTCGTTATTCACCACGATGACTTAACATAGTGAAAACTCGAAAGTAGGCAAGTCATTTCTTGCATGATGGAAGTTCAAGTGTAATTTGTGCATTCTTTGTCATTGCCATTCATGTTGTTCAGCGTTGAAAGTGATCAACAACTCTGTTTAGTTATTGTTTTTCACCTCAGTTTTTTCTTAGAAACATTAATAAAAGTTTCTCGAAGTACTGTACATTATTATACCCTTAAACATCATACAATATGGGTTTCTATTGGACAATCATTTTATTTTAACATGTTTTTACCCTGTGATAACCTATGGTAGGTAGTAGTGTCAAGGAGTTTACTACATTAATGATTCTTGTAGACTGCACTAGGTGTATCCAGCGCAAGCAGTATTTTTCTTTTCCTTTCATTTTCTTCACAATTTTCAGACTAGTCCACCTAGTTTTATCGCCAATACCTTGATGGTATCAATTTCCATCTGATGATTTTTGTATACATTTTTTTTTTATCTTGCATCAGAAAAAGCTGCCATTGGTTGGGTTAACCGCCCAACCATCTGATGATGTTTTTGCTCACCTTGAAACTTGATTCAAGTTTAAGAATTTGTCAGTGGAGTTCTAGGTCAGACATACAAGTCTGGTTACGTTAGTCCTGTTAAGGTTGGTGTTGCGATGCCAATGATGGGTGGAGAAGGGTATTTCAAAACACCTTTCCTTCTTTCTCCAGTATGCAAACGTTTCAAAACACATTTCCTTCCTGTTAAGTAAGGTTGGACGTGAAAACACGAAACTCCATCTTCGAGTCATAGGGCACAGAGGAATCAAGACCAAGACCAGGAACAGCTATCAGGGCGTAAGAAGATTGAAAGGTTAGGGCAATCGCTTCTCTATAGAGAGTGATTTTCTTGTTTAACTATTTCATGCGCTTTCATCACAGCTTATGGACTTAGTAGCACTCTTTGTGATTGCTTGGATTCATCATTGGTAGGAGCGGTGTGAGAGCTGTTCGGTAGTAGGGCTTTAGTCCCAATGTCCCTACCAAACTCCTACCCTATCTTGATATATGAAAACTTAGCTGCAAAGTCTGGATATCTTCATTCGGGGGGAATCCTGCTGGAGCGGTTTCATCGGGTCCGAGAAGCCTAGGTATGAATGTCGTTATTGATTCTGCCCTCAGAAGGATAATGACTACTCTACAAATCCAGCAGATGCCACTGCTAGTTAAGTTATTTGTGTTTCTAAGCGGAAGTTGGAGTGCATGTCAATCCCAATTGCTACCGAATTAATGTTACTGTGTAAGTTCTTGTTCCTAGATTGATTCCTTTATTGATCAACTAATGTCTGAATTGGGTGCGGGTATTGGACTCATATAATTACATTTGAGCTAAGATGTAATTCTAGCTCTCACCAAAGAGTTGAGAATGAATCTTCTTACCGGTATTGGTACAAGCAATGCAATGCGGGTACCATAGTAGCACCCAATTTCCATGGGAAGGTCATACTTTAGACGTCAACTTTAATGACAAGAAGAAATTTACCCGGCCAATTGACTATAATTTATTTGAACTAGATCCAATGTCTGCGCTTATGGAATGAAAAGTACATCATTCCCACGAAACATAAATTCTCTATAGCACTTGGGATATATCCGGATGAAAAATATATCATCCCCCGAAAAGTAACATATATTCACTCTAAAGTACTTGAGTCTCACTTTTGTTACTAATAAGGCCACTCCACTTATTTAATATCTCAAGATTCAATGTCATCGAGCGAAGCACTGCTCAAAATTTGTTTTCAAGATAGAACAAAGACGTCACAAAATCTCTACATGTACCGAGAGATAATCACACCTTGTTAAATTCCAAAGAAACCCATGCAAATGGATATCATGTGGAAACTCACAGTGATGAGAATGTAGTTGATTGCATCTTTTATAACCTTTAATGAATGTGGAAGGAAGCATAATCTTAGAGAAATTCATGAGTCAATTTGGTAAAATGTAAATCACCAGTATTTGGATTATTGAATCCATATTGACCCCGACAATGAAATATTGGGTATTGACTCATACAGACTTTGGCATAACCATAAATCCACTTTGTTTGTGACATGATGATCGTTTTGAAAGGACTCATACGTACATCACTTTATTTGAGTGAACGAGACAACGAGAAAAAGATTGACATAATGCGAAGTGACGGCATATCTCTCAATAAGTGTTTTCTAAAGTATTAGATGCACAACCCCCCTTCCCATTGTGCTTTTAAGTAAGAAAGCATACCACTCATTTTACAAAGTCTTCAGTAAAACAGGATCGAGACCATCCTAAGATGCAAATGGAAAACATCCTATATATTATAAAGAAAACAAGGTGATCTAGAAATATATCCACGCAGAATGCGGACCATTAAAGTGACTTATGGCTCTGGTGGATGCTTTCACACTTTGGACTAGTTATAGTTTCGAAGAAGTTTTGCGTTTGGAAAACTACTAGCACATATTATACATGTAAGGGCTCACCACCCATTGTAAATGCTAGCTAGTGCACATGAAAATGACTTGATGGTTATTGCATATTTAATAGGATCAATGCAGAGCATCCTATACCTCATGGTCTTGCAAAGGATATCATCAAAGGTTACAGATGATGTCTAAGGCATGGTTATGCGTACAAACCTACCTTCAACTGCTTAGGGGATATGCATTATTAAACGCACCTTTACTTAAATTCGTTTTAGAACCCAATATTATTCAGCTTCCATTGGTCATCCAAAAGATATTCAATGAATAGCAAGACCAATCATGATTTCCCTTTCGATTATGAAAACAAGTTCATACATATACTTCCTTAAACTCATGTAAAGATACATAGTTTTCTAGGATGAAATCACACATATATAATGCACACATAATCAAATAACTATATACCCATTACGAGTCCACATCGTACTATGATGGGTCACGAAAACGATTAAGTAGTTATGTTGGATATTTACTCCTTACAATTATCCGCGTATTAAAACCTTTGGCAGGAGATCTCTTACCGCTAGATTTGCGAGTTGTCACTTTAATGAGACAGTCTTCCCGTCGTTAGGGGTAGATAAGAAAAAGTATTTTCTAAGGGAACGACAGGAATTGTCGTGGTATGTTCCCACTGTGTCTCATATTGATTCTTGTTCTCCACAAATGTAAATGTGAAGTGACAAAGAATAATCGATTTTCAGAATGTACACTGATGTCGCAAAAGTGATGAGATCACACATACCAGCTACAAACCTACCTGCAAGGTTACGAATCCTCAACTACACTTAGTGGAAGTGTGGTTGAGGCTGTGACTCCATAAAGGAAGTTGGAGAGACCACTTGGTTCGATCAATCCTCACCTAGAAAGGAAGTAGGTAAGCAAGGCACAACTTATTTGTATCATTAATGAAATCATGTCATTTGACTATCTCTGACTATGTCCACGAATCAATACTGGAGGACGGTCCGAAGTTTAATGATTCCAGAGAATAATGAAATCCTAAAGGATTATGAGAACACACACGAGTCAATGGAAAGATCGTGCGAGCATATTAATGATTATTTATATATATATATATATATTCTCAAGGAAATAGATCACGATGAGATCGAACCATGCTTCTTATTGTTTAATATCAACAAAGAGCATATTTGGCATACACAATCCAGGTAGAACTTGGTTCTTTGACAAATATACAGGTATTTGGTGTGGTAGTGCTAACCAACCAAGTGTAAATCCTAATGGACATACATGATTAATTTGTCACAAAGCATAATGATAAGAAAACAACCTTAAAGTATAAAGACTCACCTTGTGGCGCGAGGTTTCTCACAAAGCCCTGGAATTGTTCTCTTGTAATGAACGTTATAGCGTTCCGCTACTTAGTTAGCTTGGTAATTTCAAAAGGACTTGAAATGCAGCATATGTGTGTGTTTGTTATGTATATCTGAAAGAATCAAGAGATAGCAGATATTTACAAAAGTACTTGATAGCCTTTTGTTTCCCAAATTAAGTAACTCTAAACCACAGAGTGCGTTTACAGTTAGATAGAACGCTCACTTATAGATTGAAGCAATCATGCGGATGTGGTATACCCGTTTAAGTGGCTATTTGATTTGGAGGGGATAGACAAGTAAGTTATTTTTACTTGCGTATTCACAAGAAAGTTCCTGATTTGGAATTGTAGCTATCAATGTCGATGGTACAGATATGATGGGTACTCTTGATGTAATAAGAGACCCTAAAAGCTATCCGAATTTGAGATGAAAAATCTGGGGAAAGCTCGACCGAATACTGAGCTTGTGGTACATTATTCTACCAGTTTGCATATGTCTAAAATTGTCAGGTAATTTAACAAAGACATGCATCCTGATAGCACTCCCATGATTAGTCGAGGTGATGTAATTTTATAGTGGTAAATAGAGTTGTCGTTCACTCGGACTCGTAAAGGTTTGATTTAAGATTTCAAAGAGAAAACAATAAAAACAAAAATATATACAAAAGATGTCAAAAGATCAAGAGGTACTGGGACTCATGATTCCACTAAACTCATAACATAAGGTTCAAATATTAATTTTTTTTAACAATTATAGCTCAATAAATAAAGACAGGGACTCTTATTTTTTCCAAGGCAGATTCTCAAAATATTAGTTGTAAGTCCTAAGCATGGGACATCAAAACATCTAATTCCAAGGTAAAATGTGTGCAAGAACAATTACATGTGATTGCTACAAAGTTTCCCGAAATCAAGGAAGAAATGGAAAAACTTCGAGCCTCTTGGATGGTCTCCGATGATGAAGATGATGATTAGCTTCTCTATCATTTTTTAATGTCTAGGAAACTTCTTATGAGAATTTATTCTTGTGTTTTAAGAAGGATAACTAGGGTTTGGAATAGCATATATTGTGATTACACATAGCTATTGCCAACGATTTTCATCTTGCAATGTTTTTAGATTTATTTATTTAAATTCTAAGTTATTTGGAAGATGATTTTTGCAGTATTAATCTTTATTTTTTATCATAAAAACCAACATATAATTATATTTGATATAATAAAACGATTACACAAAGCTTTTTGTTGGCAACCTGGCAACAAGCTGGGCTCCAACACCTTTTTGAATAGCTATGCTTAATCTATGAAAAATAAAACTACCAAAACCACTACTAGCGTCATTACTAACTAAACAGTTCTTCAGACGCTTGAAAAAACACAAAGTATCCTCACCAAGTTCCCCTAAATTAGAGAAAGCTATGACCCCCAAACCATGGCCATGTGAAACACACTTGTCCAAGTATTTAGTGTGTTTGCGTGGAACGGAAGTAGCTATAGCTTTTCCTGGGACGAATGAGCGAATTCCTTCTCCAGTGAAGGGCGAGACACCTGTGACATCCATACAAATATCCTGTCCGTTTTCCCAGTTGAGCACCAGAATATCAGCAGGTTTCAAATCTTTGTCTTCATTGTCAGAAAACCAAGAGAAGCTTCCTTAGGCGCAAGCACACCAGCTTTGTAAAAAATGTCAGCAATTATATCACGAACAACATCATGTCGAAACTTAGGGCCAATATCCTTAGCACAATGAAGCGCGTGATCCCCAAAAATGTCCATGGATTTGTTACAACTTGGATATAAACCATTCCCGACAAAAAGTGGGATGCCAAGACGATAACAAAGCGCAGCTCTAAGCTGTCTCGGTCCAATACACTGATTGAGCCCACTGATAGGTACAACCAATAAATAGTCATGAGCATGCTTAACACGATTACACTTCCACAAGATGGAATCTTTTGCAGACATAGAAAATTGGCTTGGGATTTGCGTCATAACCGCATCAAAATAAGTGATTGCCAGGGAGTGCATGGAGGGGGGGGGGGGGGGGGGCAGTATCATTGACACAGTAAGTAGAAGGTAATCCACATACCTGGATAAATCTCTCAAGTGAAAACTGATAAGCAGAACCTTTGTCTGTTGAGAATGAGTTACCAAGAATCACGTTCTGCGCCGAAGTAGTCTGGTTCTGAGAAGCTAGGTAGCAGTAGGAGCTGGTATCAGCCATGGTGTAAATGCCTAATCCACCATCTTTGATAGGCAAGGTAGCTAATCGCTGCTGTAAAGGACAAAACCCCGTGCCATCACCAGTGATTAGTAATCTCAAGTACTTAAGTAAATGATCATCAAAAAAATCAATGGCTGGTTGCAGGGCAGCAGGATTGGTAGTGCGCATTGCAAAATATCGTCTAGACACACCAGTGCAATTGCGAAGTAACAACATCTCGCTTTGGGGATCTTTGAGTTTCTTGATTGCAGTCATTAATTGAACAGTTTTATTCACCCTGCTCAACATCATATCACTGATAAAGTTCACATCTAAACTCACCGGTCCACCCAAAAGTTTGACGCCGTTTAGGGATGGCAATATACTTCCGAAATCCGACATCGGTTTCCGAATATTCAGGATCCTATAGGATTTTATCCGTTGTATCGGATATCGAATACGGATATTTATCGGATATTTCTTCCTTAACCTATCGATATCGGATTAGGCTCCATCCTTTTCGTTAATATCCCATATCCGATAGAGTTAGGGATATACTTGTAATTTTTCCAATTCCATCTGTTATCAGTCCGGTCGAGTAAACCGAGCGTACTCATTTCCTTTTCTTTTTACTACCAATTGACAGCGAAAATCACTCAAACCTTAGATAATACTCCACAGAGTATAAGTTACTCTGAAACGGACCAAACAACTACTGATCAGCTAGCTAAAAAAAGAAGAATACCAACTACTACTATCCAAGTGAATTATTGAACTGATCATCTGGTCACAAGCACACATAGAGGGTAGCAATACTGACAGAGGTGGGACTTGCATCAAACCTTGAGTTACAATTTGATGAAGGGTTAATTGTGATACAGGCAGGATTGATATAAAATTAAAAGAGAAATCGGTGGAGAGATCGATGATAATATGTATTGATTGATTGATCAAATTTGCTTAGTAGGAAAGAAAGATGTGCCATGTGAATATTGAGTGTACAGGGATGGGAGCCTCATCGATGTCGTTCTTCAATCATTCTCTCTAGTTATATCTCTTAAACTTTTCGCCATTAAAGCAGCCACAACAGCAGCCACAACAACAACACCACAACTACTAACTTCAGTCTTCAGCCAGAAACCAGATTTTATCGGATAAAATTTCGATATCGAATAGCTTATCCTTAACCTTATCGATATGGAATTTTCGGCTTCCGCCGGATATTATCGGATAACGGATATCCGATAATCCTTAATATTAACCTTATTGGTACTGCCAATATCCGACGGATATTTATCCGTTGCCAGCCTTAATGCCGTTGGAGGGTCTACCAATATCAGCAGGGAAAACACCGTCAACTGTGCTCCTAGGATCAATGGAATGCCAAAAGACTTCCGTTTTCTTTATGTTGAGATGCAAACCCCTTCTTGGTCCTTATGTCTTAATAATGCTTAAAGCTTTGGCTACCTCCGAAGTATCACCAATAATTGTACCATCATCAAGGTACCAGGCATGAAAAACAAGTTTACATTGGGAAGCAATAATCTTCACTAGGGGGTGAAGTGTCAAAGCGAATAACAAGGGACCGAGAGGGTCACCTTGTTGAACTCCAAGAGCAAAGGACAAAATATAATGATCGTAATAGAGTTTAACAGGCCTCAAGTAACAAAATTCTACCCAGCGAGAAATACCTGGACAATGAAGACGAACTTCCTTGATGAGTTGAGATCTGCTCTTCATGTTAAATGCATTAGAAAAGTCAATGAGCAACATTGACATTTTGTCTGAGTGACCTTGCATCTCAAGTAGGCGATTTACAGCATGTAAAATACTCTCACCACCAGCAGGAACACCAACCCCAAATTGGTAATCACCTAAATAAGATGACATGCCCTTTCCAACAGAGAAAGCCGCCACTTTCGAAACAAGTCTTCACCAAACTGTACCAACAGCAATAGGCCTAATACCACCCCCAGGTTTAAGTAACGGAGTTAAGGGCGCACTAGCAATGAACTCTCCCAAAGCCACAGGGCACTTACCAGCCAACCAAAGATTGACAACCCCTGTAATCGAAATGAGTAACTCATCTGCAATGGCTGCCATGGCCCCACTCATTACATCAACTAAATGCTGTGCGCGTAACCCATCACGACCACAAGATGTGCCTTTTGGGAAGATCTTAATAGCTCCCAAAACTGCCCACAAGTCCACTGTGATTGGATCAACCTTGACAGCCTCATCGGGAACATCAGGGGGAGGCGCAGAAGGGTGCTTGTCCTATAGCTCGTGAAAAGTACTTTCATTGCGCGTGCTATCCCATATGAAGACATCGCACGGATATCTACAGCAAAGTGGACATGATAGACGCATTTATGTGTCTATTTTCATCTCTATTGTGCATATTGTTAGTACCCATTTTTGTACTAATTTTGGTATTTTATCCCTTTGTAGGTGTTTTTGGAGAAATAGGCTTTTGCGGCGAAATTGGCTCAAAAAGTTGTTAAAGACACCTGGAAGGACATTGCTATTCAGACTCTCATTTTGGATAAGGGGTAACCCATTTCCAAGCAGCTACTAAACACATACCATGAATGGATAGGGGGAGGTCACTTTCTTCTCAAAATTCAAATTCTGTTTTTGGCGGGAAAATATAAACACATTCTGGCAGTTTTGGTGGTAGTGATTTGGAGGAGTTTGAGGTCGATTAAACCTATGATTTTCATAGGGTAGACTCCTTATGGGTCTAGGAATCTAACATGGGTGTTGAAATCGATTAAACTGGGCTCAATCGACGGATTTTTATCTCAACAGCAAAATATGGAAAGTCACGTGTGTGACCGATTTTAGGAAATTTTAGAGAGATTAAAGGCAAGATTTTCTTCCCAAAGCTTGATATCTATGTAAGGAAGAGTTTAGAATCAAAAGGAAAGCTCAGATACGCGTGGAAATTCTAAAACAAGAAATTGCCGCAACTTTACCGTGAAGAGAAAGAAAGAGATTTCGGAAGATTTTGGAGAGATTTAATCGGTATTTTTGATATAAATAGATTGTTTGGGTCATATAGAAGGGGTGTCGAGAGTTTGGGGGGGCTGAGAAGGGTTGAGGAGTGAGAAATCAAGACGAACAGAAAGCTACCTGCTGCTGTTTTCTGCTGGTGCGGAGCTGAAGAACACGAAGAACATAAGACGCACACGGAACAGTCGCGAAGAACACGAAGAACTTCGACCCACATTTAACCGTCGCAGAAGCAGTCTTATATTCAACTACGAAACCCTTTTATCGTTTACGTCTGTATTTGCTTAAGATTCAGCGACTTCTATCTTCCTTGCAAAAGGCCTTCTGTAACTACAATTCATTCTCTTCAATAAAAACACCAATTCAGCCATGCGTTATTATTTTGAGCGTGATTTCACCATGAAGAACTAAAACCCAAAATTGGGACGACGGAGGGAGTCGATTTTCATCATATGGTAAATTTAATTTATTCTTTTTATGACTTTTGCATTAATTTAAAATTGAAATATGATTTGAATTAATTAGTTGTCATTTAATTTGATGATGTATGCTTAGCTTAAATGTTTTGATGCATCATGCTTAGGATTTACAACTAATCTTTTGAGAATCTACTTAAGCAAAAATAAGAGTCACCATATCATATTTTATTTGGGTTATAATTGTTGAGAATAAATAAATTGAACCATGCATGAGAATTGGCCAAATCCTTAGTCCCAATACCTCTCGCCCATTGTTTATAATTTTTGTTTATATATTTTTATTAAATTTAAGAACTCGAATTTTCACAAGTCCGAGTGAACGACAACCTTACTCACCACTTTAAAACTATATCAGACACAACTCAACTTCTAAGGACAAGCCAAAAGTGAAGCAGCTCCCAACTTCTTATTATCTTTCATAACCTTATTGCGAAGAGGATGTTGCAACAGATTATTCACCAGAGTGAAGCAACCGTTGGGTTCTTTCCAAGTTGCCAGGGCTTGGTTAATGGCCATGACCTGCAAGCGCTTCCAGTTACCAGATTTTTTCTCCGCTGAATTCCTCGATTAGAACAAGGTAAGAGTACAGATTGGAAGAAGCACTAGCTACAACCAAGCCGACAAGTTACCGGGGTTAACACTAACCCTGTCGAGACAAGATTTCAGTGTTCTCGAAAAAACTAACCTGCACTTATGGGGTATGCAAGTGACAGTAGTGAACCGTCTTTGCAGCACAGTATTGAGAAGGTCAGTAAAGAGAGCAGTAACCGCACCATCTTCTGAAACAACATCAGTACTATTCTCAAAGATAGCATCCCCAACTGCAGTAACAGAAAACCCTGAGCTCTCACCATTTAACTCAACTGGCTTGTTTAGCCCGTGTAGAAGAAAACCAACCCCTTCACTGTTGAAAGGACCTGTAACAATGTATCCATGCACCACACCTTCCCTGCCCTTACAAGACTTCTTACAACCATGCAAATGCATGCATCTGCAACACAGCCACATTCGAAGACAACCCAAAACCCTCTCCCAAGCCAGATATATGTTCAAGTTAGTAGCAGTCAATTCCCTGTAGAAATTTTTATTATCTTCAAAGCACAGATGCCTGTCATACAAATGCTTCAAGAGAGAACCCTTGGCTAAACCCCTACCGTTAATTCCATCATGAAATCCATGCAAATGCTTGAAAGGACAATGACAGAGATTGTCGCCTGGAGCAGCTACAATTGTTTGAGAGGAAGAATCCAAGAAATCCTGGGAAGAATGGGGTACATTGCAAGAGGATGCCCTGGTGTTTCTGGGCATTGCGACTGTAAAGTTAACAAAACCCTAAAAAGAAATGTACGAACCCTAAAAAGAAAAATAACCAAAACCGCGAACCAAAACCAATATTGGAAAACCAGAGAAAGTGGAAATCGTGGAAAACCAAGCCAGGGAAAATAAAAAACTAAAGAAAAAAATCGATGGAAACATGTTGATCGCCATGGAAAAAAAACTGGCATGGAGTGCCGGAGAGAATCGCCGGAACCGCATGGAGAGAGAGGTTTAATCTTCTCTGATACCATGTTAATCTTTATTGGTTTCATATATTGCAAATAATGTTATGGGATATGTGTGTTTACGTCCATGAACTATGATTATCCCATATATGTCAAAAGTTAAGTCTATTATGTCATTATGCAAATTTTGATGGAAAATAGAATGAACTTTTGATTTATATGTCAAAGATTAAGTCTATGGTATAATTATGCAAATTTTGATGAAAAATAGAATGAATCTTTGAATATTCTGCAGTATTGATCTTTCCATGATCCACTTCTATGTGAAAGTATTGTATGGCTCAGTAAGTTTTCTTATGTTGAGCATTTATGATTAAATTAATCATTGGGGTTTCTTTGTGGTTAATTTAATTGAGTTTACTGGATAAAAAATCATGTTTCATGTGATTTGTTAATGTCCAATGAAATCCTTATTTTCTTGTAAAAGTAAGGTCGCTCTTGTTGTTCTTTCGGGAATGACATTTGATGTGTTTTGTAGTTGTAGTGGTAAAAAGATTCGTTTCTCGAACTTGTGAAGGATTTTCTAGACTCAAATTAAACTCAACAATTCAAATAAAGTTGTATCAAAAATATAAAGAAAACACCGAGACTCTGGATTCCACCATTAACCAATTAAGTGATAAGCTCTAATCAATATTCATGCAATTCTTTCTTTTAAAGCGATTCTAATATTTTGCCTCTAATAGATTTTTGAAGTAATAATTGTAAACATAAAGCATGAAACATCAAAAGTTTTAAAAACCTAGCATATTCCATCAAAACATTTCACAACCACTCAATAAAAATCAATTTTTCAATATTAGTTCTATGCAAATAATCATGTAAAAGATTGTAAAAATAATTAAAATAGAATTATACCACTTTTTTCCTCCGTTGCCTTGGCTAAGGGGTTTAGCTCCTCATATTAGAAATATGCTCAAAAGTTGATTTCATTGATCAAATAAGGTGTTTTTATTAAAAAGGACGAGCTGTAGTTACAGAAAGCTTTTTGTAAGGAAAGTAATGGTCGCTGAAGGTTTAAAGCGATTACAGTCAGAAACGATAACAACTTTCTGTAGTTGAATATAAGACTGCTTCTGCGACGGTTCGGTGTGGGTCGAAGTTCTTCGTGTTCTTGAGCTGTGCAGCAGCAGAACCACTTTCTGCAACTTATGATTCTTCGATTCTCCGGCCTCTGCTCTACCCAAAAGTCTCCCCAAAGTGTCGATCCCCCTTCTTGAGACTCCCCCAAGCCTTTATATACACGGCAAGCCGAGTATCTTGCTTCCAAATCTTGTTTTTCCTCTTTTACAAGTCACGGACTTTCTTTATCCTTTTAACTCATGTACGCGTCTTGAGTTGTTACAATCACTTCCAAAGATAAAGCACAATCTTCATGAGGAAATAATCTCCCTTATTCTCCTTTCTGTCACGTAACTCCTATATATAAACTCAAAATATCCCATAATATCTTTCCTCCCCTGTTTTATCGAGATAAAAGGATATCTTTCCTTTTTTTACGTTACAAACTTCCTTACCACTCTTGTTTTGCAGCAACAGAGAGATTCGAACTTAATTGCCGTGAAAATCTCCAACCAAATCTCTTCAGAAGTTACGCAGGACGACATTGAAATTTCCCGCCAATTTTTAGTTTTCAACCGTGAAGAAGCGGTGTCCCCCTATCTAATCCCGGTCTGTGTTTAGTAGCTGCTTGGAAATGGGTTACCCCTTATCCAAAGTGAGAGTCTGAATAGCAAATGTCCTCCCAGGTGCCTTTAATAACTTTTCGAGCCAATTTCGCTGCAAAAGCTTATTTCTCCAAAAACACCTACAAAGAGATAAAATACCAAAATAAGTACAAAAATGGGTACTAACAATATACACAATAGAGATGAAAATAGACACATAAATGCGTCTATTAGTGCGATTGTGGAATATTGTAGGAGTTATCTTATATCTTTATAAACTCCTTGATGAATACACTAAGTTTCGACTATGTGAAATCATCGAAACAAAGTTGATATGTTCTCTTTTAGTCATGAAGTATCTCTTTGAGAATATCATTTTGATCCCGCTAGTTTTCGTACCTTTGCCAATTTATATTGACAAAAGGGGGGAGAATTATTTTTTAGTTCACACTGTTAGAGCACTGCTCGGTCGAACTCGCAAGCGTTGCTATCTCAAGCTTGTTTGTAAATGTTAGCAATCAAAACTATAAGTCTTGATTTCTAGTCTACTTAAAGTAATGTCTCGGACTAGGATAGATTGTGTAGTTGAGCATTAGACTTCACATCGTTCATCAATTGAAGACGAAGAACTACTAAGGCGAGCTTGTGGAACTTCATCAACAAAAGGTATGTGAGACTGAAACTCATATATCACTTGGAAAGTCTATTTCTACTCTATTTCCTATATTGAGACAAAAGTTGTATTACGATAGTTTTCGATTATACACATTTGAGATTTCGAGCTGAGATTTACTCGCTTACATATTTCTCGGAATATGTGTTGGTAAGATTTCGCTTCAACCAAGTTCATCTTATATTCTTGACAAAAGTCAAAAGATGATCATGTGAAAATCGCCGAGTAACATCTTACATGGTTTGTGTGATACAATCATTTGGTGTAGACTAGGAATGTTTCGTTATGATTATTTCAATAACTTGAAAATTGCTTTGATGCTAATAGTGTGTGAAAACGGCTATTGTCATCCTCTAAGAAAGTTTCAATGATTGAAATAGAGTTTAGAACTATTGGATTAAAAACATAGTGTGCATTCTTGCATGTACGTGATCCATGACAGGAACTAAAGTATGCATACCCGTATGCGTACTTGTAGTTGTGAAATTCCGTGTATCAAGTACACATACCGGTACGCGTACTTGCATAAGGTATAGGTCCGGGAATTTCTGCTGGGTTTATGAATTGTACTAAGTATGCGTACCCGTTCGCATACTGGCGAACCCAAACTCAGAACGGCTACTTAAGTATGCGTACCCATTTGCATACTTGAGTAACTAAAGTTCTAAAATCGGTTTATTCATGAACTAATACATTTATATATTAAGGAATGCATTCTTTGCAAACCATGGCTATAATGTTCATGAATCTATTCGAGTGAATCAAACCGATTTTGCTTCAATTGTGTTCTTATATACTTCTATGAGAATATAGCAATTGAACAACTCTTTAACTAGTTTCATTTGAGTCATTTGAACTAGTTGTGGTTAAGATGAATAAGGTTGATATGAGAGTGTTCATATAGCTAACCTCGGTTAACTACTGTTGAGCCAACATGGTGTACACGTTTAGGTACGGTTATATAAACCTAAATGAGGGTACATTTCATTTGTGTATAAAAAGCTAAGTTCGATCTAACGGTTGAAAGATATTAGCTTGAATCTAATCAGGTGTTCATCTAACGGTGAATATTAAATGCCTTGTTACCAAGGTAACTTAGATTGCAAACCCTGATTTGAAAACTATATAAAGGAGAACTCTAGCAACTGGGAAACCTAATCCCCACACCTCCGATGTGATACTAGTTGTATAAGCTAGAGTCGATTCTCCTTTAACCTTAGGTTTTTCACGAAACCCTGTAGGTTAACGACTTAAAGACTTCATTGGGATTGTGAAGCCAGACCCAACTATTTTCTCTGTAGTTGCGTGATCTGATCTTGCTGTTTATATCGTATTGGGTACTATCTTTTCTAAGATTGGCTCGAGATTTATTCTCCGATAGGAAAGATAAAAAGTAGTCACAAACATCTTTGTCTCATCGTTTGTGATTCCACAATATCTTGTTTCTCTACCATACAATTAAGATTATTGTGAGGTGATTGATAATACTAGGTTGTTCTTCGGGAATATAAGTCCAGTTTATCAATTGGTTCCTGTGCACCTTGATTTATCAAAAGACGGAACAAAACTCATAGGTATTTCTGTGGGAGACAAATTTATCTATTCCAATAGACTTTTCTGCGTGAGACAGATTTTTTTATCAAGTCTTCGACTTTGGTTCATAGCAACTCTTAGTTGTGGGTAAGATCAGCTAAGGGAATCAAGTACGTAGTATCCTGCTGGGATCAGAGACGTAAGGAGCGCAACTGTACCTTGAATCAGTATGAGATTGATTAGGGTTCAACTACAGTCCAGTCCGAAGTTCATTGGTAGTATGTTAGTGTTTGTAGCGGCTTAATATAGTATGATGTTCAAATCTGGACTAGGTCCCGGGTTTTTTATGCATTTGCGGTTTTCCTCGTTAACAAAATTCTGGTGTCTGTGTTATTTCTTTTCCGTATTATATTTTGTTATATAATTTAAATATCACAGGTTATGCGTTGAATCGATCAATTGGAAAATCCAACCTTTGGTTGTTCATTGAAATTGATTGATCCTTGAACATTGGTCTTTGGTACCATTCAAGTTATTTCTCTTATATTCAATCGGGCTCGCAAATTCCTATTTGCTGATTGCAGATTGAATTAAGAGATAGAGATATAAAACTCTTTGATATACTTTTCTCTAGATTGAGTCTGACTGTCTAGTTGATTCTCTTGGAAGTATATTGGAGTTTGTCTATTCAGATTGCCAAACGAAATATTGGGTGTGGTTGTCTTACCCCCGCTTTTTAAATTGGTATCAGAGCAGGAAAACACATTAAAGACCTCATAAGTCTGTGTTTGTAGCGATCTGAATATGGACAAAAGTGTTATCTCTATAAACATACCACCAGTCTTCGATGGATCAAATTAATTATGGTGGAAAATTGTTATGCGTGCTTTTCTTCAAGCGCGTGATTTTCAATCATGGGTTTATGTTGTTAATGGCTATAATCCCCCGGTTGTTGTAGAAGGCGATGCAACTGTTCCAAAGGATATTGGTGCATATGAACCTGCCGAGATTCTCGCTGCAAAGAAAAATTCTGACGGGTTAAATGCTATCATCCATGCCATTACCCCAGATCTTCAGCACCATGTGACTACGTGCACTCGGTCTAAAGATGCGTGGGATATCTTAGAAACCGTATTTGAAGGGAATACCTGTGAAAAGGAAGCTAGGCTACAAAACCTAAATTCTGATTGGGAAAACCTTCGTTTGGCGGATGAAGATTCATTTGATGAGTTTAATTACAAAGTGTCTGAAATTGTTAATGCATCTTTGCGTTGGGTAAGACTATTCCTGAAAAGGACATTGTGATAAAAATTATCAGATCGCTGCCGTCTAGATACGATTCTAAAAAGCATGCCATCGTTGAAGGTAATAACCTTGCAACTCTTTCTAGAAACACTCTGGTTGGGAAGTTAAAGATCTTCGATCATGAGCATACATCCAAATCCGGAAAGGATGTTGCCTTCAAAGCACAAAAGAACACTAAATTACTTGAAAAAAGTAAAAGTGTTTGCATCTCTGAAGATGATCTTACTGAGGATGATTCATCAGATGAAGATCTTGACAAATCAGTCTCCTTGATCACAAGACAGTTTAGAGATATTCTTTTGAAGAGAAATAAACGGTTCTCCAGAGATAAACCTAGGTCATCAGTTAAACCTCATAACCGTGTTCCTCCTAAAAATAGGGATATTGATGAAACTGATGACGAGGATATGCCACAGTGCTTTAAGTGTAAAGGTTTTGGTCATTTTGCAAATGAGTGTCCAAATCATAAAAAATACACTGGGAACAAAGGTCTTGCTGCAACTCTTGATGAAATGTCTGACAACTATGATTCTAATGAAGACTAAAAGTCAAGCGTTGCACTTCTTTGTAAAGATATTGATTTTGATAATTGTAGCAATACATACATCAATCTTGATATTCTTTCAGAAGAAATCTCAACCGGTCTGGAAGAAAAAATGAATCTACCTGTTTCTTCTGGAAACACTTTTTCTGATTTTTCAGGTTCCACTATGTGTCTAGCTACCTACACATCTCGGGCGTCTGAATCATCTTCTGTGTTGACATGCTCTTATTGTTCTCTCAAAGGTCAAGAACTTTCAAAGTGTTTCAAGTACAAACACAAAATTAAATATGTCAACAAGCTTCAACGAAGAGCGAATCGATTAGCAAACAAGCTCAAACTTGTTCAAAAATCATCAGAGGTATGTAAACGCGTCTCTTCTTCAAAGAAATTAGTTTCCAAAGAAAAGACTAGATCATTAGAGAGAAATTTATGGTCTAAACACTCTGTGGAACATTGCTCTATGAATTCCTATCGAAAAGGTTATGGTGGACAGATCATTATTCACCCCAGCACAACTTAATTGTGTTGGTTAGTGTATCTTGTCTCATGTGCCTGATCAAAAGAGACAAGATTATGCACACCTCAGGGTTTAGGAAAAGAAAATTGTTTTAGATTGTTTTGATTTTCTGTTTTTCCTTTTTTCTTTGTTGAGCTTTGTAAGTCTGGAATTCGTTCTTCCTTTCATATCTAATTGATATTGGAAAGGATTTCCCTGTTTAATAAATAAAAGAGGGTTATTCTCGATAATTCTATCCTCTTTAGGGTTGAGAGTTGAGCGTGCGTGAACTTGTGTGTTTAAAAGTTCCGTAACCCTACATTCCTTTTTTCCTTCACTTGAAACTCTTTTTTATCAAAAGGATGCTCGTTGAGTTCATCTTGTGATTTCCTCTCACAATTCCGTTCGTATGGATACTCCAAGCATTAAGTCTTCTGATGGAAAAGATGTTAATATGATTGTTAAGCCATCAATCATGAAGGAAAAAGATAAATCTCCTGTACCTCCAACTTTGAAAAGAAAAAGAAGGAATGTGAGGAATCCAAGAGCCGTTCCTTCAAATTCTCAGAAATAAAGGCTATTGTTTTTAGAACTCTCGAAATTCAGAAGGCCCTGGTTCGACATCAGTCTAAAAGGTTTGTTTAAATTAACTCCTGTTGACGACAAGGAGTTCGGGGACGATAAAGAATTTTTTAGAGGTCTTAATGTCTAGGAAACTTCTTATGAGAATTTATTCTTGTGTTTTTAAGAAGGATGACTAAGGTTTGTAATATCCATTATTATGAGTACACATAGCTATTGCCAACATTTTCATCTTGCAATGTTTTTTGATTTATTTGTTTAAATTCTAAAATTTATTTGAAAGATGATTTTTGCAGTATTAATCTTTATGGTTTTATATATTGCAAATTGTTATGGATATGTTGTTTACGTCCGTGAACCTTGACTGTCCCATACTTGTTCAAAAGTTAACTCTATTATATGTCGGTATGAAAGTATTGATAAAAGATAGAATAAACTTTTGACTACAAAAGTTAAGCCTTTTATGTCATTATGCAAATATTGATGGAAGAAAGGATGAACTTTTGTTTACAAAGATTAAGTCTACTATATGTCATTGTGCAAATAGTGATGAAAAATAGAATGAATCTTTGATTATTCTGTAGTATTGGTCTTTCCCTGATCCACATCTTTGTGTATGTACTATGTTGCTCAGTAAGTTTTCTTATGTTGAGCATGGCCAATTGAATTGATCATTTTTCTTGTGGTTAATTCAATTGAATTTTTGGATACAAATTCATGTTTCATGTGATTTTTTAATGTCCAAAGAAATCCTTATTTTCTTGTAAAAGTAAGGTCGTTCTTGTTGTTCTTTCGGGAATGACATTTTATGGGAGAGAGTTCTTAATTGACCTGGTGCTTAATTGCCAAATCTTTGTGGGGAGTACGGCTGCGGAATATTGTAGGGGTTATCTTGTATCTTTATAAACTCCTTGATGAATGCATTTAGTTTCGGCTATTTGATGGCATCTAAACAAGTTGATATGTTGTTCTTGTTTGGTCATGAAGTATCTCTGTGAAAATTTCATGAGGATCCCACTAGTTTTCGTACCTTTGCCAATTTATATTGACAAAAAGGGGGAGAATTAATGTGTAGTTCACACTACAAATACATATGGGTTACGGATCATTATGTAAGGGGGAGTGGTTTTCATGTGAGATGAAGTATTGACTAAGGGGGAGTGATACATATCACCATAGTATTGTTGTCAAAGTTGTGATGCAATTGGACTTTGATGCTGTATAATGATACTATGACACTGTATAACAATGATTGAGAGCAACTATTTTTTCATTGTTATTGCTATGGATCTTCAACAAAAATGATGCGGAATTGAACACATTTGGAATCATTGGTGAAAAAGCGGGGGTCTAACAACCTCACCCAATATTTCGCTTAGAATTCTGTATTGACTAACTCCAATATACTTTCAAGAGAATCAACTAGACAGTTAGACTCAATCTTATAAAAAGTATATCAAAGAGTTTGTATCTCAATCTCTCAATTCAATCCGCAATCAAACAAATAATAATTTTCCAGCCCGATTGAATATAAGAGAGTTTACTTGAACGGTACCAAAGACCAATGTTCAAGGATAAATCAATTTCAATCATCAACCAAATGTTGGATTTACCAATTGATCGATTCAACGCACAACCTGTGATATTTCAATTATATACCAAAATATAATGCGGAAAAGAAATAACACATACACCATAAGTTTTGTTAACGAGGATGCCGCAAATGCAGAAAAACCTCGGGACCTAGTCTCGATTGAACACCACACTGTATTTAGTCGCTACAGACACTAGCCTACTACAAACTAACTTCGGTCTGGACTGTAGTTGAACCCTAATCAATTTCACACTTATTCAAGGTACAGTTGCGCTCCTTAGGCCTCTGATCCCAGCATGATACTATGCACTTGATTCCCTTAGCTGATCTCACCCACAACTAAGAGTTTTTACGATCCAAAGTCGAAGACTTGATAAACAAATCTGTATCACACAGAAAAGTCTATAGGAATAGATAAATCTGTCTCCCACAGAAATACCTACGAGTTTTGTTTCGTATTTTGATAAATCAAGGTGAACAAGAACCAATTGATATACCGGACTTATATTCTCGAAGAACAGCCTAGAAATATCAATCACCTCACAATAATCTTAATTGACTAGCGAAACAAGATATTGTGGAATAACAAACGATGAGACGAAGGTGTTTGTGATTACTTTTCTATCTTGCCTATCGGAGATAAAAATCTCAAGCCAATCTTACGATTGTACTCAATCACGATAGAAACAGCAACATCAGATCATGCAACTATAGAGAAAATAGTTGGGTCTGGCTTCACAATCCCAATGAAGTCTTTAAGTCGTTAACCTACAGGGTTTCGTGAAAAACCTAAGGTTAAATGAGAATCGACTTTAGCTTATACAACTAGTATCACACAGGAGGTGCGGGGATTAGGTTTCTCAGTTGCTAGAGTTCTCCTTTATATAGTCTCCAAATCAGGGTTTGCAATCTAAGTTACCTTGGTAACAAAGCATTCAATATTCACCGTTAGATGAAAACCTGATTAGATTCAAGCTAATATCTTTCAACCGTTAGATCGAACTTAGCTTGTTATACATAACTGAAATGTAACTTCATTTAGGTTTGAGTAACCGTACCTAAACGTGTACACTTAGGTTGTTCAACAATAGTTAACCAATGGTTAGCAATATGAGCACTTTCATATCAACCTTATTCATCTTCACCATAACTAGTTCAAATGACTCAAAAGAACTAGTTAGAGAGTTGTTCAATTGCTTAGATCTTATAGAAGTATACAAGACACAATTGAAGCAAAATCGGTTTTGATTCACTCGAATCGATTCATGAACATTATAGCCACGGTTCGCAAATATTGCATTCCTTAATATATAAATGTTTTAGTTCATGAACAAACCGATTTTAGAAAGTAACCTACTTAACAATGCATATGGGTACACGTACTTAAGTAACCGGATTGAGTTTGTTTTTCACTTTCAAACTCCATCAGAAATTCACGGACATGAACTTTTCGCCAGTATGCGTACGTGTACGCATACTTACCCGGATTTCCAACAACCGCCAGTACGCGTACGGGTACGCATACTTTGGGTTCCCGGTTTCTGACTTTCACACTAATGTTAGAACATACCATTTTTATATCCAAAGATGGTTACATGTTCTAAACTCTCATTTCAATCATTGAAACTTTCTTAGAGGATGTTATATAGTTGTTATTCACAAACTATTTTTCATCAAAGCGATTTTCAAGTTATTGAAATATTCAACATGACTTTCGTCACGAGTAAAGATGAAATTGGCCAAAGCGAAAGCTTACCTACACATATTTCGAGAAATAGATAAGCGAGATAAACTCGGCTCGAAATAACAAATGTGTATAATCGAAGTCTATACAGCAATACGACTTTTGTTTCAAGATAGGAGATAAAATAGATAGACTTTTTAGTGATAGATAAGTTCAAGTTTGCACATACCTTTTTGTCGATGAAGTTTCACAAGTTCCTTGAGTAGTTCTTCTTCTTTGCATGATGAACGCCGTGGAGTTTAGAGCTCAACTACACTTACTATCCTAGTCCGAGACTTAGCTATAAGTAGACTAGAAATCAAGACTTATAGTTTTGGCAACTAAACTTGACAAACAAGCTTGAGATAGCAACGCTTACAAGTTCGACCGAGCAGTGCTCTAACAATCTCCCCCTTTGTCAATTTTAGTGACAAAACTATCAATACATATGAAATACAAAATAAATAAACTTTGTAGCTTCTCATCCAAATGCTTGATCTCCTTGGTTCTTCAACATTACTCGAAATCTTCGTCACTTCCAAGTACTCCAATGATTCTAAAGATGTTCAGTTCAGCATCATCGTTGTTGAAGATCCGTAGCCATAACAATGAGAAAACAATAGCTCTCAATCATTGTTATATAGTGTCATAGTATTATTACACAGCATCAAAGTTCAATTGTATCACAACTTTGACAACAATACTATGGTGATATGTATCACTCCCCCTTAGTCAATACTTCATCTCACATGAAAACCAATCCTCCTTACATAATGATCCGAAAAAACATATGTATTGGTAGTGTGAACTACACATTAATTCTCCCCCTTTTTGTCAATAAAAATTGCAAAGGTACGGAAATTAGTGGGATCCTAATGAAATTTCCATAGAGATACTTCATGACCAAAAGAAAAGCACATATCAACTTTTTAGATGTAATCATATAGCCGAAACTAAATGCATTCATCAAGGAGTTTATAAAGATACAAGATAACCCCTATAATAAACCATTGCCATCCGCCAAAAATCCCAGAGAAGCCTCCTTTCTAGCAGCTACACCAGCTTTGATGCATATATCCATGACCACATCGCGAACCAGATCGTGTCTAAATTTGAGGCCGACTTCATTCGCACAATGGACGACATGATCACCAAAAGTATACATACTGCGGCTACAACATGGGCACACACTATCCTCAGCAAAAAGAGGCACACCAAGACAGTATTGGATTACAACCCTAAACTGTCTCGGCCCAATATTTTGGTTGAGTCCAGGAATAGGAATCGCCTTTAAAAAATCCATAGCATGAGCCACCTTGTTACTCTGCCAAAGAACTGCATCTCTTGCAGACATTGCAAACCTGGTAGGCAATTCTCTCTTAACAACATCAAAGTAACGAACTGCCAATGTTTTCATAGGGTGAGGGGCAATGTCTTTGATGTTGAAAGTAGAAGAAGTAAGGCCACAAGATTGCATATACCTGTTAAGGGATGACAAAAATTGATGGCTGGGAACAGAAATGTCTGTAGAGCGTAAGATAGTACCTTGTCTTATTATTATTATTATAAAAAAAAATTAAATCCAAAAAAACAACGAAGCAAACGTTTTTACAATGAGTTGGTTGGTAATTGAGCGACAAGCTGGGCACCAACACCTTTTTGAATACTAATAGCTAGTCTATGAAAGAAAAAACCGCCAATTTTTTTTTTTTAATTATTTTTTAATAAAAAGATACCACACTGGGCTTTTATTAAGAGAAACAAAGATTATTTATTATTATTTTTTAAAAAATATTATTATATTATTGAATAACGATTATTACATGAAACAAGTTAGAAGCCCAACAAGCTAAGCTCCAACGACGTACTACTACATTAATTGAACAGGTTGCCGTGCTAGCCTACCAGCTAGCCTCATGAGGAACCACGCCAAGGGAGCCGAAGCGGATACGGGGACTGTGATTATGTCGCAAGGGGGGCAAGCTAACTCTACCTTCCATGTCAAATTCTGCAATAGTGCGCCATTGGGGGTGTAGGTAGCCGTGCAACAAGCTGGGCACCTATCCCTTTATGAATAACAATTCCTAATCTATAAAATAGAGAACTTATTATTTTAGCATTGGTATCATGGTTCGCCATACAGTTCTTCAGCCTCGTCAAGAGTGCTTCAGTATCTTCGCTGAGGCCGCCAAAAGTTGTGCAAGCAAGAATACCAAAGCCATAGCCATGTTCCGAACACTTGGCTAAATACTTACTACGTTTACGCGTAATGGCCTATGAGATTGCTTGTCCAAGTGTAAAGTTGCGATATCTGCTATTGGTAAACAGGGAGACAACGGTGATGTCAAAACAAACATCTCGGCCGTTCTCCCAATTGTACACTAGTACGTCTGCAGGTATCAATCCAGAATTAGCATCAGCAAAGCTGAGTGATACCTATTTTCGTGCCGCAACTCCATCTTTATAGCACATGTCACTAACCAAGTCCCGGACAAGATCATATCTGTATTTCGACCCTACGTCCTTGGCGCAATGTAACGCATGATCTCCATAGATGTCCATAGGCCGGCCACAGCTAATGCATTGGTCACTTTCGGCGAAGAGGGGTATACCTAATTTGTAACAAAGTACTGATCTGAAATGCCTTGGACCGACGACCTGGTTGAGTCCACTGATGGGTATAGCGAGCAGGTAGTCTTGAGCGTGTTTCTCCCTATTGCACTGCCATAGAGCTGAGTCCCTTTCCGACAGATTGAACTGTCTGGGCATGTCTCTAACAATGGCTTTGAAGTAATGCACTGCCAGTAAACGCATAGGGTGAGGGGAAATGTCTTCAATGTTGAAGGTAGAAGGTGACAAACCACATACGTTCATGTATTGATTTAGTGCCTGTTGGAAAACAGCACTGGAGTCGGGGACTGAAGAATGACGCAAAATATTATTTTGTAGGTGTCTAGTTTGGAAACAGGAGGCAAGGAAGCAGTAATTCATGGTGTCTGCCATGGTGTAGATGCCAAGTCCTCCCTCTTTAATGGGCAAGGAAGCCAAACGTTGTTGGAGTTGCCCAAAACCTGCGCCATCACCTACAATCAAGTGTCTCAGATAGTACATTAAGTGTTCATCGAACAGGGTTTGAGCAGGCTGGAGAACTGACGGCTTAGCAGTCCTCATTGTGAAGTAGAGCTTTGAGACACCAGTACAGTTGCGCAGAAGGAGCAATTCAGATTGGGGGTCTTTCAATCTCTTGACAGATTCCATTAGGCCGATTGTTTTGTTGACTCTACTGCGTATTAGATCACTGCAAAACTGTGTGTCTAAACTGATAGGGCCTCCCAGTAGTTTGACGCCATCAGAAGGTCTACTGATATGAGCAGGGAAGATATCTTCACACAGACTCCTAGGATCGATTGTAGGCCAGAACAACTCAGTCTTTTGAATGTTAAGGTATAATCCTCTGGATTTACCGTCTGACTGAATTATGCGTAGAGCTTTAGCTACTTCCAGGGTATCTCCTACGATTGTGCCATCGTCGATATACCACGCCTGCAGATCAAGCTTATAATGTGCAGCAATATAGGTCACCAGGGGATGGAGAGTTAAGGCAAAGAGCAGTGGCCCTAATGGGTCGCCTTGTTGAACCCCCTGCACTGATGATAGAATAAACTAATTGTAATACAGTTTAGCAGGTGTTCTGTAACAGATTTCGATCCATCTGGATATGCTGGGGCATCTAGCTCTGGCTTCTCTAAGCATTACTGATCGATCTACAAGGTTAAATGCATTGCGAAAGTCAATGAGGAGCATTGACATGTTACAGTCACCATGTTTATGCTCTAGGATCTTATTAACTGCATGGAGAATGCCTTCCCCTCCACATGGGATGCCAACTCCAAATTGGTAGTCCCCTAGGTATGAGGCCATATCTTTACTAACAGCCGAAGCAGCAATTTTCGAACACAATCGTCTCCAGATTGTGCCTACGGCTATCGGTCTGATACTCCCATCTGGTTTCAACAATGGTGTCAAAGGAGCGCTTGCGATGTATTCCCCTAACTCAGCAGGGCAAGCACCATCAATCCAAAGATTCACAACCCCTGCAATTGAGTTCAACAACTCATCTGCCACAGCTGCAGCGGCTCCTCCAAGAACATCAAGCAAATTTTGAGCTCTCAATCCATCCCGTGCACATGAAGTGCCTTTAGGGAAACTCAGGATTGCATTCAGTACTGCTTTTGCATCTGTGGTGATTGCTGGCACACTAACATCTTCTGCAGGAAGTGTAGGTGGAGGGGCATTGGGATGTTTCTGACAGAGTGCTGTGTAAGTGTCTTCATTAGCTGGGGCAATGCCATTAGAGGACAATATTCTGACTGCAGCAGTGTATTGTCCGTAACTAATTTTCTTTTGACAGGCCTCTATGTTGGTCTTGTTCTTAGGTTTTCTGTTCTTATTGGGATTGGCATTGCTGTCCGCATTTGTTTTGAAGCCTGCAGTATCTTATTTGTCAGGGTAAGACATCCATTAGGTTCTTTCCACTCCAAAATAGCCTGGTTAATTGCAGCCACTTGTAGCTTCTTCCTATTTCCAGCTCTGGCCTCAAGATTGCTCTTGGGTGTATACAGATTCAGAGTGCAGACTGGCAGGAGGTTTAACTGAATCCATGCATTCAAATCTGAAGGGTGTGTGATCACTCTGTCCAAGGCTGCTTTAATAGTTCTGGAGAAGTTTAACCGGCATGGGGGTGGAATAGATGCCACAGTGGTGATTCTGTGTTGGAAAACCATGTTGAGCAGTTCTAGGGATAAATTAGGAGGCTAAATTATTTCGTGATCTGTGACCGCATGGTCTATGTCCCCCATTGAATTGATGATATCTGCTTCTTGAGGTTTCATCACACCATGGATAAGGAAATCGGCACCAATTCCATTAAAAGGCCCTGCAATTGTATCGACAGCGTGCTTGCAAGATCTTGTACATGCGTTGGAACGCATACACTGTAAACACAGCCACATCTGCAGTTGGTGTAAAGTATCTTCCCAGGAAGCAAATACTTGCGCATTGGTACGTATCCTGTCTCTGCAGATTTCTTTCTTAGCCTCTGTAGCATAATGTTGATCAAATAAATGCCTGAAGATTGAACTCCTGGCAAATCCTCTCCCTCCAACTCCATCACCGCAACCATCATGGTTTCTGAATGGACAATGAAAGTATTTACCATGGGAAGTAGATGAATGTGTGTGTTGGTGTTGTGATGATGGGTTTTGGGATAATGATGGGTTATAAGATGGGGTAGGGTTCTGGGACGATAATGCAATCATTGTACATGTTTCAGAGGCAGAGGTTGCTTAATTTTGGGTGGTGGATGATGATTGAGACCGTGTTCTGGGCATTGTGTATGGAACTGCCAGTAACCGTTAGAACTGCTGCTGGGAGGAACGATGAAGAAACGCAGATCATGACCAATATGGATGTTCTCTACAAAACTAAAATAGTAGTAGGATTAAAGGGAAGGGGAGAGGATGGTTATTAGGTGAAGTGCGGGGAAGGGGAGGAGAATCCCCAAGCTTTCAGTTGCTCGGAAATCGCCCCCAAATCGCCGGACTCTCTCTCTCCTCCGGAGAATCCCCAAGTTTTTTTTTCTTCCTATTATTATTATTATTATTATCGCAAAGGCTTTTATTAATCATAATCGAAATTAGGTAAAATGTCGATGGAGGGTAAACTAACAACAAGTTGGGCCCCTACACCTTTTTGAATAACAATACCAAGCCTATGAAAGAGAGAACCTCCTACATTAGAGTTGGCGTCCTGACTAACAAGGCAATTGTGTAATCTCTTGAGAAAGAGAATTGTGTCTTCTCCCAGATCTCCTAAGGTAGTAATGGCCAGCACGTTGAAACCATAACCATGCGTTTCACATAAGTCTAAATATTTGATGCGCTTTCTTGTGACTGCGGATTTAATAGATTGGTATGTGGTGGAGCTTCGAGTTCTAGCGGTTGTTAGGGGCGAGACAACTGTAACATAAAAACATACGTCCCTCCCATCTTCCCAGTTGTAGACTAGAATGTCGGCCGGCTTTCTACCAGTTGCGTCATTTGATAAGAATCCCAGTGAGACCTCTTTTCTTGC
This sequence comes from Papaver atlanticum, assembly GCA_023531105.1. Lineage (NCBI taxonomy): Eukaryota > Viridiplantae > Streptophyta > Magnoliopsida > Ranunculales > Papaveraceae > Papaver > Papaver atlanticum. The sequence goes on from JAJJMB010011095.1 coordinate 12,796,932, forward strand.
GGCCACTCCCGCCTTGTAGCATATGTCTGCGAACACGTCATGAGCCATGATGTGCCTGAATTTCAAGCCTACCTCACTGGCACAGTGAAGGGCATGGTCTGCGTATATGTCCATTGATCTGTTACAAATGGTGCATTGACTGTCCTCAGCAAAGAAAGGAATGGCTAGCCTGTATTTGAAGATGGAGCTAAATTGACGTGGTCCAACTGCCTGATTCAATCCGCTTATTGGAATGGCCTTGAGAAAGTTCATTGCATGCTCCTTTCTATTGCATTGCCACATGAAAGATTCACGATCGTTTAAAACGAAGCTAGTAGGTAACTTTTCCTTTACTGCATCAAAGTATAATACTGCCATGGACTTCATATGTTTAGGGGCAGTGTCGTTGATGCTGAAGGATGAAAAACCATAGGCCTGTTTGAAAATCTGAAGAGCATGTTCATATCTTGGACTCGACTCAGGTGGTGACGTACTCCGTAGGATGGTGTCCTGTAAAACTTTGGTTTGAGCACAGGAAGCTAAGTAGCAATACTTGCTTGTATCGGTCATTATGTAGATGCCAAGAACGCCATCTTTAATTGGCAGGGTGGCTAGCCGCTGTTGAGTTGGGCCAAACCCAGCACCATCACCAACGATAAGACGTCGTAAATATTGCATTAGGTGGTTGTCATAAAGATCTGTAGCATCCTGCAAAAACATGGGGCTAGTAATGCAAAGTGAGAAGTATAGTTTCGATACTCCAGTGCAGTTGCGCAATAACAGGAGCTCGCTCTGTGGGTCCTACAACTGTTGAACCTTATTCATAAGTTGTATAGTTTTGGTAACCCTGCCTTGTACCATGTCACTACAGAACTGTTCATCCAGGCTAACAGGCCCGCCTAGAAGTTTCATGCCATCCCACGGTTTTCCAATATCTGCAGGAAAAACATTCTCTAGACTACTCCTTGGATCAGATGTCGGCCAGAAAATCTTGGTCTTTCCAATGTTCAAGTGGAGACCTCTCTTTGGACCTTGCTGTTGTATAATTTTTAGTGCTTTAGCCACCTCCAATGTATCTCCTGCAATGGTGCCATCGTCAAGGTACCAAGCATGGAGGTCCAAGGTGCAATTGGCCGCAATCTCAGTAACAAGAGGATGGAGGGTTAGAGCAAAGAGTAAGGGACTAAGTGGGTCGCCTTGTTGCACGCCTTGAGAAGAAGAGAGGATGGAATCATTATAATAAAGCCTAGCAGGTTTTGAGTAACAGAATTCCACCCACTTGGATATACTTGGACAATGTGTGCGAACTTCTCGAATTAATGTTGAACTGTCGACTAGATTAAACGCATTGCAAAAGTCGATGAGCATCATAGTCTGAGTGTTACAGTGTCCCTTCAACTCCAAAAGCTTATTTGCCGCATGCATTATACCTTCTGCCACGTAGGGTATACCTACACCAAACTGGTGGTTGCCTAATTATTATTATTATTATTATTATTATAAAAGGAGCCACTCAGGGCATTTTATTAACGATAAGAAAATATGTTCATTTTATTATTATTATTATTATATTAGTGGATAAAGAATATTATTACAAGAAACTAGTTGTAAGCCTAACAAGCTAAGATTCAACAACGTACTACTACATTAGTCGAACAGGTTGCCGTGCTAGCCTACCAGCGGGCCTCATGAGGAACCAGCCAAGGGAGCCAAAGCGGATAGTGGGGCTGATTATGTCGCAAGGGGGGTAAGCTAACTCTACCTTCCATGTCAAACTCTGCAATATTGCGCCATCGGGGACTCGAACCTGGGACCTCCTGGAGCGCATCAAACCTCTGAGGAAGGGGGATGACCAGCTGAGCTAGCTACCCGTTTTATTATTATTATTTTTTTATATTTTTTTTGTAATAATAATAATTATTATTATTAAAATTTACACAGGAATGGTTGGTAATCAGGCAACAATTTGTGCACCGACACCTTTCTGGATAGCCAAGCCTACCCTATGAAAAAGTAAACCTCCTACTTTGTTATTAGCATCATAACTGACTAAGCAATTCTTCAATCTCTTCAAAAAAAACGATAAAGTCATCTCCAAGCTCTCTTAAAGTGGTAAAGGCTAAGGCATAGAAGATGTATCCATGAGTTGTGCACTTGTCTAAATATTTGTTGCGCTTACGACTAAGTGCCATAGAGATAGCATGCCCTGGTGTAAAATTGTGAATTCCTCCACCAGAAAAAGGCGAAACCCCAGTGACGTCGAAACAGGTGTCTCGACCATTGTCCCAATTGTAAACGAGGATATCGGCAGGCTTAAGGGCACTGTCATCTGCTGATAGGAATCCTAAAGGAGCCTCCTTCCTAGATGCAACACTTACTCGGTAAATAATGTCCATAACAAATGTCCTTCCTAGCTGCAATTCTTCTTCTTATTATTATTAAGAATCAAAATAAACATTACAAGAGATGGTGGGCAGCCTAGCAACGAGCTGGGCGCCAACACCCTTTTGAATAACAATCCCTAGCCTATGAAAAAGAGAATTGCCTATCTTAAAATTAGCATCGTGTCTTTCCATGCAATTCCTTAGTCTCTTCAGAAAAAATATAATATCCGGACCAAGCTCTCCAAAGGTGGAGAAGGCCAATAAGCCAAACCCATAACCAAGTGAAGTGCATACATCTAAGTATTTATTGTTCTTACGAGTGATCGCTGCAGAAATAGCATGGCCTGGTGCGAAGTTACGAGTTCTAGCATTGATGAATGGTGAGACCTCTGTGACATCAAGACAAACATCTTTACCAAAACAAATTATTATTATTATTTTTATTTTTTTTATAAAAATGAAAATTTATTAAACCAAAACAAAGGAAATTACATGGAGTTGTTTGAAAGGGTTGGGAGCCTAGCAACAATCTGCGCTCCAACACCTTTCTGGATAGCTAAACCTATCCTATGAAAGAGAAAGCCGCCAATCTTAGTATTAACATCGTAATTAACTACATGTTATTATTATATATTATTATTAAGGGAGCCACCAGGGGCGATTTATTGCGAAACAAGTAACAAGATCTTTACACAGTGTTGGTTGGTAGCCTAGCAATAATCTGGGCCCCAACACCTTTTTGAATAATAACACCTAATCTATGGAAGAGTAGACTTCCTATCTTATAGTTGGCATCGTGGCTGGATAGGCAGTTACTCAACCTTTTCAAAAAAAACAATAAAATCTTCACTTAGTTCGCCTAAAGTGGTGAAATCCAGAACACCAAGACCATACCCACTGGAAATACACTTGTCTAAGTATTTGTGTTTCTTACGTGTAACTGCAGCAGTGATGGCCTGACCAGGCACAAAGGAGCGAGTTCTTGCGCTAGTGAATGGAGAGACGCCGGTGACATCGAAGCAGACATTTTTCCCATTTTCCCAGTTATACACTAAGATATCAGCAGGTTTCAGCCCAGTTGCATCGTTAGATAAGAAGCCAAGCGAAGCCTCTTTTCGTGCAGCAACACCTGCCTTGAAACACATATCGTAAACACCGTCTCTAACCATATCGTGTCTGAATTTAAGGCCCACATCTTTAGCACAGTGCACCGCGTGATCTCCATAAATGTCCATAGGTTTGGCGCAGCTTGAACATGCGGAGTCTGCTGAAAACATAGGAATGGCTAGACGATATTGGAGGACAACGCGAAACTGTCTAGGGCCAACAGATTGATTGAGTCCATCGATTGGGATAGCCTTTAAGAAGTCCATAGCGTGTTTGTCCCTATTACACTGCCAAATTAATGACTCTCGTTCATTCAAGGTGAAGCTTGAAGGTATAGAATCCTTGCGATAATAATAATTGTATTCTATTATTATCGCCATTATTATTATTATTATTATTATTATTCCTTCATCTAATGAAACTCATTCGTTTGAGCAAAACCCTGGTTTTTCCATGTTTTCTCAAATATTGCTTAAACTATCAAAAGGCCAAAAGTCAAATGGTCACATGACCGACTAGGCACCTCACGGAAAATATTAAAATATTATTATTTTAATATTTTCAAAATATTGGTCGCACGAGCAAAGTTCTACTTTCTCAATCGAGCAAAATCGAAAGTTTCAGTCAAGATCAAACTCTTCTGAAAATCCAAAATATTGCTCAAATGCGCATTAGAAAATACCAAAATTCTCAGAATTGAGACACGGAAAATATGGTGACACGGGCATGCCACCTTGACCGACCAAGGTCGGCCCTTAGGTTTGCAGAAGCCGGTCCCACCTCATATTAATGATTTGACCTAATTAATCTTCTACAGTTCATATTGGGTGCAAACTCTTTCCAACCAACTTGGAACTTGTTCAATCGACCACCACTAGTCCCACGACCACCAAGGGCCAGTTTCATAACCCTTGGTCTGTCCTTCATCTCTCCATAATTAGGTTTTATTGCCTAATGCTCAGACGAGCACTATTTCAATAAATGATTAAACCAGCATTTAATCATCTTTTCACCAACTGGTCTACAAAGGACTTTGGTGCATGCTCACTCGAGCACCTGGGCATTACATGGTCGGTCATCATCCCATATATCCGGTCCCTCTCTTACTCAGTGATTGATTTTCAGTAAATCATCAATTGATCAACAATCGATTAAAATTAGGGTTTTGAACTGAATGCTCTGCAAATCATAATTCTGAGCAAGTTCAAGCATTAATAATTTTATGTTGATCCAGCAATCAACATCTTGATTAATTATATAATATTCGGTCCAGCGGCCAATATTTTAAGTTAATATTTTATTTGGTCATGCTACCAATAATTGTTCAAATGAGCAATATTTGCTCAGACTATTAATATTGATTCAACTATCAATATTCAATAGTCCATCAAATGAGCAATATTTGCTCAGACGGGACTAGTAATATTATTCAATTATCAACGTTTAATACTTTAGCAATATTCCCTCAAGCGAGCAATATTCGCTCAGACGAGCAATATTTGCTCAGGCTATCAATACTCATCATGTCGATTCAATTATCAACATGCATTCGAGGACTATACATATGTCCCAGCAGACATGTTCAATCCATGTATCATAGAGCATTCGTCAATCATGCTCGACTCAACAAAATTTAGACTCATCGTCTAGTCAAGTCAATAACTGACTAATTAAATACACGTCTGCCTTGCAGACTCCACGTCCGTGAGCCATCAATCACGTCACATGGGGGGATAATTACTAGGGTTTTTTCCTGGCGGCCTACGGCATGTGTGTTCACCCACGATGATAAATATGAGTAAGTCGTGCAAGAAGTTGAGGGAGTTAGCAAAGTAGTGGGTGGACAATCAACCAAGTCTCCGCACGACATGGAACTGGTTTAACCACGATTTTCCACTTTCCCACTCTTTTACTCAAACAACTGTCACACTTACTGGAAATCAATATGTCTACTATTCTGGCAATATAAATAAGTCTCTGAATCCATGATTGAAAAAACAGAAGAATTCTAATCTGAGCAATCACTCTCAAGAATTCAATCAATCAACCAGAACTTATTCGAACTCAACAGTTCACATAAACCTTCAACACATCCACAATCCTCGATCATCATTGATCTCACACACTTATCAGCTTCCCTCCTACAGATCGACCCTCATCCCTCTTTGTGACTGAATTGACTCTGGAACAGCCATTGTCTTAGTTTAGGCCGGAGTCCTTCAGATTGATCTCTCGAACTCGAAGCACAACCGTGCAGTGCATCAGTTAGAAGCAGGTTTAAGCAGTTTGCTCGGTCGAGGAGTCTCCGTCCGCACGGTCGTCTCTTCACTTCCCTAAAAAACCAGCAAATCGTTTTTTCCCCATCTACCACCATGACTCACAATGTAAGTTGAGACCAGTTATACCATGCTTCCTGAAAAACGGGGGTCTAACAACCACACCCAATATTTCGCTTAGTAATCTATATGGACAAACTCCAATATAATTCCAAGAGAATAAACTAGACAGTCAGACTCAATCAATGGAAATATATCCAAAAGTTGTATCTCTGTTTCACAATGTAATCAGTAAATGAAACAGATAGAAATCCGTGAGCCTGATTATTATGTGAAACAACTTGAACAGTACCAAAGACCAATGTCAAAGTGTCAGTCAATTTATATCAACAACCAAAGGTTGGATTATCTAATTGATTGAACTACGCACAACCTGTGATATTTCAATTATATAAACAAATATAATGCGGAAAAGAAATAACACAGACACCAGAAATTTTGTTAACGAGGAAATCGCAAATGCTTAAAAACCCCGGGACCTAGTCCAGATTTGAATACCACACTGTATTAAGCCGCTACAGACACTAGCCTACTCCAAGTAAACTTCGGACTGGAATGTAGTTGAGCCCTAACCAATCTCACACTGATCAAGGTACAGTTACGCTCCTTATATCTCTGAATCCCAGCAGGACTCTACGCACTTGATTCCCTTAGCTTATCTCACCCATAACTAAGAGTTGCTACGACCCAAAGTCGAAGACTTGATAAACCAATCTGTCTCACACAGAAAAGTCTATTGTATAGATAAATTTGTCTCCCACAGATAAACCTATGAGTTTTGTTCCGTCTTTTGATAAATCAAGGTGAACAGGAGCCAATTGATATACCAGACTTATATTCCCGAAGAACATCCTAGAAATATCAATCACCTCATAATAATCTTAATCGTATGGTAGCGAAACAAGTTATTGTGGAACCACAAACGATAAGACGAAGATGTTTGTGACTACTTTTTATCTTGCCTATCGGAGATTAAATCTCGAGCAAATCTTAGAGATGATAGTACTTAATACGATAGAATAAAGCAAGATCAGAACACACAACTACAGAGAAAATAGTTGGGTCTGGCTTCACAATCCCAATGAAGTCTTCAAGTCGTTAACCTACAAGGTTTCGTGAAAAACCCAAGGTTAAAGGAGAATCGACTCTAGTCACAACTAGTATCATACAAGAGGTGTGGGGATTAGGTTTCCCAGTTACTAGAGTTCTCCTTTATATAGTCTTCAATTCAGGGTTTGCAATCAATGTTACCTTGGTAACAAAGCATTCAATATTCACCGTTAGATGAAAACCTGATTAGACTTAAGATAATATCTTTCAACCGTTAGATCGAACTTAGCTTGTTACATACAAATGAAAAGTGACTTCATTTAGATATGAGTAACCGTACCTAAACGTGTGAACCTTTGTAGGCTCAACTGAAAAAACCACACCCAATATTTTGCTTAGCAATCTGTATGGACTAACTCCAATATACTTTTAAGAGAATTAACTAGATAGTCATACTCAATCTTAATAAAAGTATATCAAAGAGTTATATCTCCATTTCTCGATTCAATCCACACTCAAACAAATAGGGATTTGCGAGCCTGATTGAATACAAGAGAAATAACTTGAACGGTACCAAAGACCAATGTTCAAGGATCAATCAATTTCAATCAACAACCAATGGTTGGATTTACCAATTGATTGGTTCAACGCACAACCTGTGATATTTCAATTATATAACAAAATATAATGCGGAAAAGAAATAAGACAGACACCATAAGTTTTGTTAACGAGGAAACCGCAAATGCAGAAAAACCCCGGGACCTAGTCCAGATTTGAACACCACACTGTATTAAGCCGCTACAGACATTAGACTACTACAAACTAACTTCGGCCTGGACTGTAGTTGAACACCAATCAATCTCACACTGATTCAAGGTATAGTTGCGCTCCTTACGTCTCTGATCCCAGCAAGATACTACACACTTGATTCCCTTAGCTTATCTCACCCACAACTAAGAGTTGCTACGACCCAAAGTCGAAGACTTGATAAACAAATCTGTATCACACAGAAAAGTCTATAAGAATAGATAAATCTGTCTCCCACAGAAATACCTATGGGTTTTGTTCCGTCTTTTGATAAATCAAGGTGAACAGGAACCAATTGATATACCGGACTTATATTCACGAAGAACAGCCTAGAAATATCAATCACGTCATAATAATCTTAATCGACTAGCGAAACAAGATATTGTGGAATCACAAACGATGAGACGAAGATGTTTGTGACTACTTTTCTATCTTGCCTATCGGAGATATAAATCTCAAGCCAATCTTACAATTACACTCAATACGATAGAAACTGCAAGATCAGATCACGCAACTACAGAAAAAATAGTTGGGTCTGGCTTCACAATCCCAATGAAGTCTTTAATTCATTAACCTACAGGGTCTCGAGAGAAACCTAAGGTTAAAGGAGAATCGACTCTAGTTTATGCAACTAGTATCACACAGGAGGTGTGGGGATTAGGTTTCCAAGTTGCTAGAGTTCTCCAACTTAACTTGTTATACACAAATGAAATGTAACTTCATTTAGGTTTGAGTAACCGTACCTAAACGTGTACACTTAGTTGGTTCAACAATAGTTAACAGATTGTTAGCCATATGAACACTTTCATATCAAACTTATTCATCTTAACCATAACTAGTTCAAGTGACTCAAATGAACTAGTTAGCGAGTTGTTCAATTGCTTAGATCTTATAGAAGTATACAAGACACAATCGAAGCAAAATCAGTTTTGATTCACTCGAATCGATTCATGAGCATTATAGCCACGGTTTGCAAAGATTGCATTCCTTAATATATAAATGTTTTAGTTCATGAACAAACCAATTTTAGAAAGTAACCTACTTAGGTAGGCATACAGGTACGCGTACTTAAGTAACCGGATTGAGTTTGTTTTTCACTTTCAAACTCCAACAGAAATTCACGGACGTGAACTTTCCGCCAGTATGCGTACGGGTACACATACTTACCCGGATTTCCAACAACCGCCAGTACGTGTACGGGTACGCATATTTTGGGTTCCCGATTTTGGACTTTTACACAAGTGTGAGAACACACCATGTTTATATCCAAAGATGGTTACATGTTCTAAACTCTCATTTCAATCATTGACACTTTCTTAAAGGAAGTTATATAGTTGTTATTCACAAACTATTTTTCATCAAAGAGATTTTCAAGTTATTGAAATAATCAACATGACTTTCATCACTAGTAAAGATGAACTTGGCCAAAGAGAAAGCTTACCAACATATATTTCGAGAGATAGATAAGTGAGTTAAACTCGACTCGAAATAGCACATGTGTATAATTGAAGTCTATATAGCAATACGACTTTTGTCTCAAGATAGGAGATAGAATAGATAGATTTTTGAGTGATAGATAAGTTCAAGTCTCCACATACCTTTTTTGTCGATGAAGTTCCACAAGTTCCTTGAGTAGTTCTTCGTCTTTGCATGATGAACGCCGTGGAGTCTAGAGCTCAACTACACTTATTATCCTAGTCCGAGACTTAGCTATAAGTAGACTAGAAATCAAGACTTATAGTTTTGGCAAATAAACTTGACAAACAAGCTTGAGATAGCAATGCTTGCGAGTTCGACCGAGCAGTGCTTTAACATCAACAATAGTTATCCGAAGTTAGCCATATAAACACTTTCATATCAACCTTATTCATCTTAACCATAACTAGTTCAAATGACTCAAATGAAACTAGTTCTAGAGTTGTTCAATTGTTTATATTCTCATAGAAGGATACAAGACACAATTGAAGTAAAATCGATTTTGATTCACTCGAATCAAGTAATGAACATTATAGCCACGGTTTGCAAAAGATTGCATTTATTATTATATGTATTAGTTCATGAACAAACCAATTTTAGAATATAACTCACTCAAGTATGCAAACGGGTACGCATACCTAAATGGCCGGATTAAGTTCGGGTTCGCCAGTACGCGAACTGGTACGCATACCACAAACTCAATTGAAGTTCCGGAACTTGAACCTCACGCCAGTACACGTACCGGTATGCGTACTTGGTTCCCGGACCTTGACTAAACCAAACAGTACGCATACGGGTATGCATACCATGGTTCCCGGACTTGGATTACACATATGTAAGTTCGCATACTGTGCTTAAATCTAATTGTTCTAAACTCTCATTTCAACCATTGAAACATTCTCGAAAGACGACAATAGCTGTCTCACACAAACTATTAGCTTCAAAACAATTTTCAAGTGATCGAATGATCAATACGAAACATTCTGAGTCTACATCAAATGACTGTCTCACACAAATCATGTAAGATGTTACCAGACGATTTTCACATGATCATCTTTTGACTTTCGTCAAGAATGTAAGATGAACTTGGTTAAAGAGAAAGCTTACCAACACATATTTCGAGAAATATGTAAGCGAGTTAAACTCATCTTGAAATATCAAATGTGTATAATTGAAGTCTATATAGCTATACGACTTTTGTCTCAAATAGGGGATAGAGTATATAGACTTTTAAGTGATAGATGAGTTCAAGTCTCCACATAACCTTTGTTGATGAAGTTCCACAAACTCTCCTTAGTAGTTCTTAGTCTTTATTCGATGAACACCGTGAAGTCTAATTCTCAACTACACTTTCTATCCTAATCCGAGACTTAGCTATAAGTAGACTAGAAATCAAGACTTATAGTTTTGACAACAAGCTTAAGATAGCAACGCTTGCGAGTTTGACCGATCAGTGCTCTAATAATCTCCCCCTTTGTCAATTTTAGTGACAAAACTATCATTACATATGGAATACAAAATAAATAAACTTTGTAGCTCTCAATCCAAATGCTTGATTTCCTTGGTTCTTCAACATTACTAGAAATCTTCGTCACTTCCAAGTACTCCATTGATTCTGAATGTGTTCAACTCAGCATCATAGTTGTTGAAGATCCATAGCTATAACAATGAGAAAATAGTAGCTCTCAATCATCGTTATACAGTGTCATAGTATTATTACACAGCATTAAGGTTCAATTGTATCACAACTTTGACAACAATACTATGGTGATATGTATCACTCCCCCTTAGTCAATACTTCATCTCACATGAAAACCACTCCCCCTTACATAATGATCCGTAAACCAAATGTATTTGTAGTGTGAACTACACATTAATTCTCTCCATTTTTGTCAATATAAATTGGCAAAGGTACGAAAACTAGTGGGATCCTAGTGAAATTTCCATAGAGATACTTCATGACCAAAAGAGAACATATCAAGTTTGTTTTGATGATTTCACATAGTCGAAACTAATGTATTCATCAAGGAGTTTATAAAGATATAAGAAAACTCCTACAATATTCCACAACCGCACTCCCCACAAAGATTTGGCAATTAAGCACAAATTCAATTAAGAACTCTCCCCCATATAATGTCATTCCCGAAAGAACAACAAGAGCGACCTTTCTTTCACAAGAAAAGAAGGATTTCCTTGGACATTAAAAAATCACATGAAACATGAATTTGTATCCAAAATACTCAATTAAATTAACCACAAGAGAACCCATGATTAATTTAATCGGAAATGCTCAACATAAGAGAACTTACCAAGCCGCACAGTACTTTCACATAGAAGTGGATCAGGGAAAGACCAATACTGCAGAATATTCAAAGATTCATTCTATTTTGCATCAATATTTGCATAGAGACATGTAATAGACTTAATCTTTGTAAACAAAAGTCCATCCTATCTTCCATCAATATTTGCATAATGACATAATAGGCTTAAATTTTTTTGTCAAAAGTTCATTATATCTTTTATCAATATTTGCATAAAGGCATATGATAGACTTAAGTTTTGAGCAAATATGGGACAATCATAGTTCACGGACGCAAACACACATATCCCATAACAAGTTGCAATATATAAAACCATAAAGATTAATACTGTAAAATCATCTTCCAAATAAACTTTAGAATTTAAATAAATAAATCTAAAAACATTGCAAGATGAAAGTCGTTGGAAATAGCTATGTGGACTCACAATAATGGCTATTCCAAACCCTAGTTATCCTTCTTAAAAAAATAAAATAAATTCTCATAAGAAGTTTTGTAGATAAAATTAGATAAGATAAGAGAACTTTAGGCATCATCTTCATCATCGGAAACCATCAAAGTAGCTTGAATCTTATCCATGTCTTCCTTGATTTTAGGAAACTTGGTGGCAATTACACATAATTGTTCTTGCACACATTTTACCTTGTAATTGATCTTACACACACCCTTGTGAATTTGATGAAGAAGACTCAAGGTGGAAGAATCACAAGAACCATCAAGGGAAACACATCTTTTTCTCTTGCAAGCATTCTCCTTCATACGTTTGAAGGTACAAGGACGAACAAGCTTGGGAGTTCCAATAGAGTTTCCAATAGGAGCAATGGAGTAAGAGCAGCTAATTTGCTCGATCAAACATGGAAAGCCTAACTTCTTGTAGGAAGACGTCATCGAAACCATTTGAAGAAGGATAAATCCACAAATGTCGAGACTTTTAGTACCCAATTCAACGAAATAGACCAACTCCGCAAACTCACGACTCTACCGAGAATTCTCAATTGTGGAGGGACAAAGATTAGATATACCAAGTTTTCCAAAGGCCATCAAGGCAAGACTAAGATAATTAGTAGGAAATTTTCCATTAATCCAATCAACACTTTTACCACAAAGACCATTAGAAACGGTTTCACAAGATGGTCTTTCTTCTCTTGGTCTAGGAAGGCGAAAATTACCAAAGGGGATTTTGGTAATCCTTGAAATCAACTCTCTATTAACAAGAATCCTTTCTCTATTTATTATGGTCTTGAATTCCATGTCAACAAGATCAACATCATGGATGTTAGCATAGAAATTTCTGGTTAGAGTGTCAAAACCTTCACCAAGACCATTAAAGATGTTTCCAAGATTAAATTTTTCAAAACAAACCAAATCTTCTTTATGACCACTAGCCATATCTAATTTCTTTTCTAAAATGAACCCACTAGATGAAAACCTTTCAAAGATCTTACTACTAGAATCATTGATAAATCTAATTCTAATAAAATCTTGATTTTGAGGCATAATCAAGCTAGAAGATGATGAATCCAAGTTTTTTGAAACCTTCTTTGAAACCTTGAAATTTTCCATGAGATCTAGAAATTAAGAGTACAAGAAGAAGGAAAAACTTACTTGGTATGCTCCTTGAAGATGAGGAAAATCCTTAGTCTCTTTTGAATCTCCAAAGAAATTTTAATGGAGATAAAACATGAACCCTAGAATAGTTCACGTACGCGGACTAGAGAGGGAAGAAGAAGGGTACGCGTACCATACTTCTTATATACCCAATAATGGGCTTGGACCCGTTCATGAACCGCGACCCGCAAAAGAAAGGCATGATTTCTTAAGGCATTCAACAGCTAAGGTTCGCACATTGAAAGGATCAGAACCATGCGGTAAAGGGATAGAAGGAAGAAACTTCATCACCACAATTAACCTTGGATAGAGAAATTTTTTTTTAAACCCAAACACAAAAATAACCCAACCGTTACTTGCCCCATGTCAAGATATATACAAATGGGGTAGAGCCAAGCTTGTTACCAAGAGGCGAGATGTGCAGAGAGATTCCCATGCAACATTTATGGTTGATATTTGTGAAATGTACCAGAAGTATAATCATAGTAATGATGATACTCAGTTAATAGAATTTTTTGAATCCCTTTTCTTATAACCAAGAAAAGTTTTTTTTTCCGACAATTAGAACCTATACCAAACTCACCAGACATCATTTTATCAATTTCACATGAGTTGGTAGTAAGCCTAGTTCGTACATCATGAATACATGATTTGACAGGTACAAAACTTTTATCAGAACGATTCTTATTCTTAATCGAATTAAGCTTTTCTAAGAATTTAAAAACGCTTTCAAAAGCTCTAAATAGATCTTTGTCAATTTATCCATCACGATAGTATTCCTCAAAAATATATTAAGAGTTAATCTAGTGAGATTCCATATCTTTGAGCGTTGACCACGTTTTATCAAACATCCTTTCTTTGAAGAACTTTTAATTTTTCCTTTAGACTGCTTCTCATCATCTAAGTTTTCCAAGGTCTTAGATGGAACGAGATTATCATGAGAGACCAGAGATCTACTGGATAATAAGCTCTGAACAATCTTTAAGGAATTCTGGCGTGCGATACAGATGCCAAGAGTAAGTTTCCCAAAGAAATTTCCCATAGGAACATACTTTAGGGATCAGTCAAACACAAACTTATTAGGTTTAAAGTGTTTTCCTGACCTGATACCAATTGAAAAAACGGTGGTCTAACAACCACACCCAATATTTCACTTAGTAATCTGTATGGACAAACTCCAATATAATTCCAAGAGAATCAACTAGACTGTCATACTCAATCAATGGAAACATATCCAAGAGTTGTATCTCTGTTTCACAATGTAATCAGCAAATCAAACAGATAGAAATCCGCGAGCCTGATTATTATGTGAAACAACTTGAACGGTACCAAAGACCAATGTTCAAGTATCAATCAATTTATATCAACAACCAAAGGTTGGATTACCTAATTGATTGAACTACGCAAAACCTGTGATATTTCAATTATATAAACAAATATAATGCGGAAAAGAAATAAGACAGACACCAGAAATTTTGTTGACGAGGAAATCGCAAATGCAGAAAAACCCCGGGACCTAGTCCAGATTTGAACACCACACTGTAATAAGCCGCTACAGACACTAGCCTACTCCAAGTTAACTTCAGACTGGAATGTAGTTGAGCCCTTACCAATCTCACACTGATCAAGGTACAGTTGTGCTCCTTACGTCTCTGAATCCCAGAAGGACTCTACGAACTTGATTCCCTTAGCTGATCTCACCCACAACTAAGAGTTGCTACGACCCAAAGCCGAAGACTTGATAAACTAATTTGTCTCACACAGAAAAGTTTATTATATAGATAAATCTGTCTCCCAAAGATAAACCTATGAGTTTTGTTCCGTCTTTTGATAAATCAAGGTGAATATGAACCAATTGATATACCGGACTTATATTCCCGAAGAACAGCCTAGAAATATCAATCACCTCATAATAATCTTAATCGCATGGTAGCGAAACAAGATATTGTGGAATCACAAACGATGAGATGAATATGTTTGTGACTACTTTTTATCTTGCCTATCGGAGACTAAATCTCAAGCAAATCTTAGAGAAGATAGTACTCAATCACGATAGAAAACAGCAAGATCAGAACACGCAACTACAGAGAAAATAGTTGGGCCTGCCTTCAAAATCCCAATGAAGTCTTCAAGTCGTTAACCTACAGGGTTTCGTGAAAAACCTAAGGTTGAAGGAGAATCGACTCTAGTCACAACTAGTATCACACAAGAGGTGTGGTGATTAGGTTTCCCAGTTGCTAGAGTTCTCCTTTATATAGTCTTCAAATCAGGGTTTGCAATCAATGTTACCTTGGTAACAAAACATTCAATATTCACCGTTAGATGAAAACCTGATTAGACTCAAGCTAAAATATTTCAACCGTTAGATCGAACTTAGCTTGTTACACACAAATGAAAAGTGACTTCATTTAGATATGAGTAACCGTACGTAAACGTGTGCACCTTTGTTGGCTCAACAATAGTTCACCGAAGTTAGCCATATGAACACTTTCATATCAACCTTATTCATCTTAACCATAACTAGTTCAAATGACTCAAATGAAACTAGTTCTAGAGTTGTTCAATTGTATATATTCTCATAGAAGTATATAAGATACAGTTGAAGCAAAATCGATTTTGATTCACTCGAATCAATTCATGAACATTATAGCCACGGTTTGAAAAAGATTGCATTCCTTATTATATAAATGTATTAGTTCATGAACAAACCGATTTTAGAACATAACCCACTCAAGTATGCAAACGGGTACGTATACCTAAATGGCCAGACTAAGTTTGGGGTTGCCAGTACGTGTACCGGTATGCGTACTTGGTTCCTGGACCTTGACTAAACCAAACAGTACGCATACGGGTATGCATACCATGGTTCCCGGACTTGGATTACACATATGCAAGTACGCATACTGTGCTTAAATCCAATTGTTCTAAACTCTCATTTCAACCATTGAAACATTCTTGGAAGATGACAATAGCTGTCTCACACAAACTATTAGGTTCAAAGCAATTTTCAAGTGATCGAATGATCAATATGAAACATTCTGAGTCTACATCAAATGACTGTCTCATGCAAATAATGTAAGATTTTACAAGGCGATTTTCACATGATCATCTTTTGACTTTCGTCAAGAATATAAGATGAACTTGGTTAAAGCGAAAGCTTACCAACACATATTTCGAGAAATATGTAAGCGAGTTAAACTTAGCTCGAAATATCAAATGCGTATAATTGAAGTCTATATAGCTATACGAATTTTGTCTTAAATAGGAGATTAAGTAGACAGAATTTTGAGTGATAGATGAGTTCAAGTCTCCACATACCTTTTGTTGATGAAGTTCCACAAGCTCTCCTTTGTAGTTCTTCATTTTCATTCGATGAATGCCGTGAAGTCTAATGCTCAACTACACTTTCTATCCTAATCCGAGACTTAGCTATAAGTAGACTATAAATCAAGACTTATAGGTTTGACAACTAAACTTTACAACAAGCTTGAGATAGCAACGCTTGCGAGTTCGACCGAGCAGTGCTCTAACACTTCCCAAACTAGGTTGTGACCGGTAACACCATGCTTCCCAAAGGTAGCTTGTGATCGTTTACACCTTACTTCCCAAGTTAGCTTTGATCAGTTACATCTTCTTTCCCAAAGTAGCTTGTGACTGATTACAACTAACTTCCCAAATTAGCTTGTGATCGGTTACACTTTTCTTCCGAAAGTAGCTTGTGACCGATTACAAATAACTTCCCAATGTAGATTGTGACCGGTTACACCATGCTTCACAAAGTAGCTTGTGACCTATTAAAACATGCTACACAGTATAGGCTATGACCGGTTATACCTCAATTCTCAACAGAAGTTAAGATAGGTTCTACTTGTCATCTTGCATTGGTCATCCAAAAGATATGCAATAAAGAACCAGACCAATCATGATTTCCCTTTCGATTATGAAACAAGTTCATACATCTACTTCCTTAAACTAATGTAATAATACATAGTTTTCTAGAATGAAATAACACCTATATCTTACACATAATCAAGTAACTAAATACAAAGATTATGTTGATGTCTTATTTACGAAGTTCCAAAAGATAAGTGTTTATACTTCGTAATTCAATAAATTCCTTGACACTTTGATCATAATGATATGACCAAGTCTAACCACTAGAGTATTATATATATACAGCTTCGCATGTTATGTTTTCAATATAATCCGACTTGAAAGATACGCTAGGAATGAAAAAAAGATCAAGTCAATATTACTAACCTCAAGTGGAAGGATGATGTTTTCGTTGTAGTTGTTACTTCTTCTCAATTTTCAGGTCTTCATAGTAATACTTGTACGTCTCAACATTCCTAGACTTTCTAGTCTAACCTAAACGAAGTTGACTCTAGTATTTAATCAAGCGACTCTAGATGAGTTTTGATAATAAAATATGACAACCAAACTTGACATACCGACGCTTGGTGGGTTCAACCGAGATATGCTCTAACATGAGCTATAATTGTGTAGAATTGATTTTTGAACCATATGAGTATGAAAATTGGTGAAATCCTGAGTCTCAGTACCTCTCGATAGTGTGACAAACTTTTGTATATATTATCTTTATTTTTAGTGTTTTCTATTATTAAGTATTAAATTGAATCTCAACAAGTATGAGTGAACGACATCTTATTTACTACTATCAAAACAACATCAATAGTGTATCTTCTTCTGTGTAATTTTAAGGCGGACTTTTCAAACTTGTATATGGATTCCTAACAAGAATTTCATCTGAAATGAGAAAAGTGTTCGCTTAGATATCAAGCTATCTTAGCTTGAATTTAAAGCTGCCTGGAGTCTTGAATATTTATAAACAGAGAGACTCATGCAATATGATTTCTTAATCCCTGACATTCTTGTGCCTTAGTTGCTTGCTAGCGCCGTTTTCTATAATCTAGGGTTCCTCTGAGAAACATAATTAGGTTACGACTTTGAAGACTTCACCTAGGGATTTATGAAGCCTGTCAGATTATCTTTTACCAGATAGTTCATGTATCCAGATCTTGTTCGTAATGATCTTTGAAGTTTTAGTAATCTCTGATCAGGAACGAGATAAATAGAAATTTCAAAGTTCTCTTCATCTCAGACTTTGTGATTCCTCAAGATATACAAAAAAAAAGCCTAAAATGGGATACTGGATCTCTTTAGCACTAGGAAATTTCCCACAATTATGCCATTGATGAGGACGCAAAAACAAATAGTTTGAATAATCCACTAGTCCAGTTTCCTCATGTGTGGCGAAAGCCCGTGCACTTGAGAATTTCGTCAACAACAGACCATATGACAATGTTGAAGTCCTTTTCAAAATAAATTGTACATATTATATACTTATAATATTTTAGAATAAATATGGTAAACTCCATGATAGATATAGTAAATTCCATACTAGTGAACATCTAGGGAAAATATTGAATAAAAAATTGAAAAAAATAAGATAGAATAATTATAAGGGAAAAATACGGTTTAGTCTAAAAGATAGTTTAATCCGCACGAGTCAACTAGGTACAAATTAGTCCAAAATATGGGAAAGTACACTAATAACCCTTATCATTTACAATTTAGTCCAAATATTCGCAGTTTAGTCCACAGTGACTTATGATGATGTCAGCAATTTTAATTAACATAAAAATAATTAAAAAACAATTTATCTTTTGAACCGTTTGTCCAAAATTCGCAAACTTTATATATTCGGAAAGCTCTTTCCGAGAGCTACAAAAAGAGTACCCATATGACTATATAATTCTCATTTTTTAATTTCCACTAATGTATAACTATGTACACATCTGCATAAATCCAACATCCTTGGTAGCCAACAGCCACTCTAGTCTACACAGACTGACAAAACTATCAACCACGCCAAGCTCTAGTTGATTAATAGACGGATTTGTAGAGGTTGGTTTAGCAGTTAACCTGTATCAAGGACAAAACAAATAAAACATAAGAATTCGCATCTTGAAAAAGAAGTGATTAACCTTGCACCAACAACCACATAAGAGACAAAGCAAGAAAATGAATAAAGTAAAAAGTTAATCAGTTACTAACTTAATCCCTTTGGGCCTAACTGCACAAACTTAATATGGCTTCAAAACATCCCGGTACAGTGATTTACTAAACAATTGCAATTCTAATACTTACACAAAATATGCAATATATCCATGAAATGGGACAATGGTGTACAACTATGTACATATCTACAAAAACCTAGAAAATCCAACATACATACCCATAGAACAGTCCATATATCAATGAGACGGGACAATGGTATACAACAATGTACACATCAAAATCCAACACCCATACCCATAGAACATGACGTATATCCAGAAGACGGGACATTGGTGTACAACTATGTACACATCTACAAAAACATAGAAAATCCAACATCCATACACATTAGAACATGTAGTATATCAATGAGACAGGACAATGGTGTACAACTATGTAGACATCTACAAAAACATAGAAAATACAATATCCATACCCATAAAAACAGGCTGTATATCAGTGAGACGGGACAATGGTGTACAACTATGTATACATCTACAAAAACCAACTAAGAAATACCCATAAAACAGGTCGTACATCAATGAGACATGGTAATGGTGTACAACTTTGTACACATATACAAAAACCTGAAAAATGAAGTACACCTTGTTGTGTCCCAACAAATTATCAGTCTTATACCTCCTAAATTAACATCTGGGCATTCAAATGCTAGTATCATGTGCAACTTCTTCCAATTCAATGGGATTAAATGTGATACTGTGTAATATAATCAGGGGGTATATTAGATAACAAAAAAAAATGTGATACTGTGTAATCTAATTAGGGAGTATATTAGAATGTGCACATAGTGCTGCAACATTTCTTTCCTACTAATAAGTTTTGTAATAAGCTGCTACTTCTGATATCATTAACTTGATTACACAATTATTTATCACTCTTTTGATAATAACCAAAATATTTGCATACAACGAAAGATAAAAAAAACTAACCTTTCTTAACCAAAAGTGTCCCAAATATGAGGTTTGCTTATTTTAACTTTAACTTTCAAACTCCTAGTAGCCCACGCAACAACTTGGTTTCGAGACTGAACTTATTCCTAGTCAAATCGAAAGAGTAAATTCGACTTACCTACACCTGAAATACAAATAACCATTCAAAGAAAGTTAAGATTGTCTTCCTCACTGCACAACTCCCAAGAAAACAGATT
Source organism: Papaver atlanticum (assembly GCA_023531105.1). Taxonomy (NCBI): domain Eukaryota; kingdom Viridiplantae; phylum Streptophyta; class Magnoliopsida; order Ranunculales; family Papaveraceae; genus Papaver; species Papaver atlanticum. Next base: position 12,817,246 of record JAJJMB010011095.1, read on the forward strand.
ATACCAAATTTTAGTTACCGAATTAACAATCAAAAGGTGTACAATTATATGCACATTAACGATCAACAGGTGTACAAGTACGTGCACATTAATGATCAACAGGTGTACGATTATGTGCACATTAACGATCAACGGGTGTACAATTATGCACACATTAAGAATCTCCACAACCAACTATGTGTCATTTTTTCACAAGTTCACAACTACATACAAAAAAAAAGAAAAAAAGAAAAATTCACCTACATCAATGATTTTCCATGTCGCTTGTTGCACATCTTGAGTAATGCCTGCAGCTTTCTCTTTACCAATCCCTAGCTGCAATAATTGTCACCCAGATTAAAATCCTCAACATCACACTTGGAAACAAAATCACGTAAGAAATATTCAAATTCTTAAAAAAGTAAAAAGAACATTGATTGTTACATCGTATGGTTTCAGTCCTTTGACTTGTGAATACTCTCCATCAGCATTCTCTTGTTTTTGAAGACATTACCCTTCACCCTCAAGTACATGTATGTCATTGTACATATGCTTGTCAATCTTCTTTGATTCTCGGTACTTGTGGATCAAACGCCTGAGCCCGGGCTTGTCAATCATAGTTAGGGTTATGAAGGGATAGATTTGAAAAATATCTCTGAAGAAGCTATAAAAAAGAAGTAAGAACATCAAATACTGTTAAAGTGTACAACTATGTACACATTAATATTCAGCATGTGTACAATTATGTACACATTAATAATGTATGACAGCACCTCGTCTAAACCCTGCAAAATCATTACAATAATTCAATTAACACAGTAAAAAAATATTATTGCTCAGGGATTCTATTTTTTTTACCAACTAACCTGAACAAGCACCATTTGTACCTTGGTTCACCAAGAGGCTTGCTTAGCCACCCTTAGATACCCTGACTGCTGCATTAGGATCAACATGTGTACAACTATGTGCACATTAAAAAATCAACATGTGTACAATTATGTACACACTAGAAATTAATATGTGTACAATTATGTACACATTGAGAATTAAGATGTGTACAACATGAAGAGAGGGTATGAATCAGCTACCGACCTATGATTTAGGTATGCGTTTCCTATCTGTCTATATACAGTACCCAATACCCCCACTGCAATATCAAGTTTCACTCGGCCATAAGCATACATCAGTAAGTCACCAGATTCAAACAACATGGCCCCCCATATTTTCTCTCTGCTTCCCTTGTGCATCAACACATATCTGCCATAGCAAAACCTTCATACAGGGCATGGTGGATCACCATGTACAAAGAAACAAGTACTGAATTGCTTGAAACAACATGAGGCAAAGGGTTGTCGTCTGCACCCCTGTTCTTTAACAATTGATTATGTAAAAGTGTTCTAAATACCGATCCAGGTGACTGAGGAGGTTTGGTCGGAGGTATGAACTGTACGATTAAGCCACAAAGATTTCGGTGCGTCTCCTCAATCTACACAACAACACAGATGATTCAAATGAAATATGACAGCCTTAAGATAAGGTCCACTTTGGCAAAGACTCACTCTTGCAGAAACTAAACTAGAACGACATGATAGCAAACACTTGAAAGTTGAAAGAAAAAGATAGTCATAAAGATACCTCTCGCATCTTCTCAATTTGCTCTTTACATGTCATCCACCAATATCATCATTGGTTACCTCAGGATTTTCTTATACAGTCATCATAGTGACACTTGGATCAATCTTTGGGGTAAGAGATCTGAATCTGATATTCATTTCTGTCAACACTACAGTAATAGGTAGAGGAAGAAGTAGCACTCGGTAAAAGGAAGTGAAAATCGACTTCAAATGTTCATAAACAAATACTAAAAGAGAAAGTTGTACAAACAATTCCTGATTATTCAATTCAAACAACTTCTTTTGACTCATTCTCAGCTCAAGAATTCAGTCCAAATCCAACACAATCATACCAGATGCTCAAACTACAACATTCTTTGTTGTTCTCAGCTGAAACCACTTCATATCCTCCTCTAAATCACTATATTGCATGTGCACTAATATGTACACTTGTATTACAGGTGCACCAATATGTACACTTGTATTCGGCAATTCTGCAAACCATGCACTGCTAGATAAGCATCCTTTATTACATTTCAAATATCACTAGGCTTACACAGTATCATATAAAGAAATTAACTCCTCTTGTTTTGTATTTTTGTCTATTGTCTTTAATAGGATCTGATGTACATGTCCTATACAATCCTAAAATCTCTTTTGTCCACTAACCGTGGCTTAGATATTTAAGGATACTAAATTAAGGAATTTCTAAATTAATTAATCAAACAAAAGAAGTTCATAGACATATTTCAGATGTTCTTTCTTTTTTTATTTCAAGGAATTGATCCAATCATCCTCTACCTCCTTACCCATACTTCGCTTTAATAGCATTTACATGATAATAACTTTACAAAGAAAATGAAAATATAGACGATCATTTTGTTTCATCTTCTTATTAATTAATCTTAAAACTTTAAAATCAGTGGAAACTCAAGAGTGTTAATTTATTACACTTTAAAAAACTTAGTTGGAACTAGTTCAACCTAGTACCCCATTTCTACGTACAGTCACTCAGCAACCATTAATTGACTAGGACTTTTATTAAAACCGTCTATATGCATTCAACTGCAGAATGCAGGTGTAACTATTTTTGAGTAGATAAACCATGGGTGAATGAATAAAATGATGTAAATTAACTGTAAGTATAGTCGAAGGCACCATCTTACCGTTCTGCATCTTCCCACGGGCATATTATTTTGTTTTTCAACAATTTTTAAACCATTAACAACTACTAAGTGGACCTGTCTTTCTTTATTTATTACTAGCTCTGGAAATCTCGCCCCTAGTTTAAGAGAAGCAGCCAATTCTCTTCTTTTGAAAGAATAAGGCCCTAACATTTGTATTAATATATACAAGCCAAAGTAAATTAAGAGATAAAACAGGAAGATAAATTACGGAAGCAGCTGCCATATATTGACTGCAATATGAATAATAATTTGAGATCAATACCTTTCCGTGGATAGTTTTTTCCAGCTTTCTATACCAATGGTCAAGTGCTATCATGAATTCCGTCCAGAGGAGCAAGCCTTATATTCATATTAAGTACTAAATTCTCATATACCGCATACATTAGTGGCAAACCTTGGATCACCTTCATAATGAGCTTCCCATATTTTCCCCTTGTTAAGTTTATCTTCCCCGCCCTGCATATTGTGGTCATACCCAGATTCAGTAATTCAATTACATGCCCCGTAATAAATTATCCAGTGTATTAAAATTGGATGAAAAACAAGCTTCAAAATCTCAAGAAATCAACAAATTACCTCAATGACAAAAAATACAAATCCATGAATTGAACAATAAACCCAAAAATGAAGAAACAAACCCTATAAGTAAGATTTATAATAACAAAATGTAACTAACATTTTACAAACAAAATATTATTCAAACAAAATTGAACGCCTGATGAATTCAAGGAATATGATTATAGGGAGATGATGAAAATTAGGTTTAGTAGAATTACCCAAAAGACTGGCTGTTTCTCTTTCGTTTAAATTTCAAGTGAAAAATTTCCAGACAAATCTCTTCAACGATTGATTCGCGAATACGTCTTTCTCAGTTTCAACCGTTTCACATCCCTTCAACAAAACCAATTTTTTTTTTACAATGAATCAAAAACAAAAATATAATAAGAGAAATGAAATTTGTGAAAATCCAATAGTATTACCATAACGAAACAATCATGGAAGATTAATCGAACAAGAGAAGGAGCAAGAAGAGCTTGATTTTGAAAAATTGAAGAAATGTAAATCTATAAAAATAATAATAAAAAGATCAGGAGTTGAATCGAGATGAGCAACCAAAACCTAAAATGCTCGTTTCCTCGTTTTAGATATTTATCGTCAAGAGGAGATCTGAAGAAACGAATAGGAACCAATTTGTATATCGGGTTATTTTTTTCATCAAAATAATCCATTTTGGACTGAATCGTTAAAGAAAGGACTAACCCGTTCTAATTTTAGTGAATTAGGACCTCCAAGTACCAGGCTTTGAGAGATAGGACTAGAGTGTCTAAAGCCCAACTAATTTGGGATTAAACGTTAATTTCTACTAATTATAATATGGTACATGTATGGTTCCCAGGCGTAACTACAATAGTAATTAAAATGGTATTTTAAAGAGTAATGAAGAGAGAAAAACTATGGACCAACCAAGGAAGAGAAAAAATTAGTTTATGCGGTTGGAATTACGCCAAACACAGAAAGAAAGTGTATGTTAGTACACGAGGTAGTGCTAAAATACCCTAAAAGGTAATAAAAATCCTCCCTAGTTTGAGGGCTATAGGAATTATTTAAGACCTACCACTAAAAGACAAAGAGGTTCATCATGAAGTAATTTCACAAAACCCCTTAGCCAACTATTTTACTTAATACCTAGTTTACCCCAAATTAATTAGTGTTAATTCGGGTGATTAATTGATGTTAATCCCGTTAATTTAGAAATTAACTAATCTTAAATCATAATCAGAATAGGTAAAATATTTGATTTTTTTTTGAAAAATCTCAACCCATAATCGGTATATGTTCATGCATTTGTAATCCGATTCTAGGAATCTGTGTATAAGACTTAGAAGATAGACCGGTTGTAAAATTCAAGAGTTTTTCAGTATATTTTTTTGTTGTTGCTAGAATATGTAATTTTTCTGAATGACCTCATTCTTTTGGCGTTCAACTCGTATTTTCATGCTCTATAATATAAAAATAAAAATTTCAGGGTTTGTGCAAAAATCCAAATATGGTTAATGAATCGGTTGATATATGCATTAATTATACCGATTGTTGTTGATGTTCATCAAACATGAAGAACATCAAACCCATAATCGGTTTATATGGGTGTACTATATCCACCGATTGTGAGCGATGTTCTTCGTTTTTGATGAACATTAACAACAATCGGTATACGTTAATGCATATAACAACATATTGTGGTTGATTTTCTTAAAAATTTGATGAGGAAATTTCCGAGTTCTATACTTAAATCATTGATGAATCTCTCTTCAAAGGAACTGATTAAGGGTATTTAACTCAATCACTTGAATTTTTTTTCGCCGAAAATATTGTTTGAAAAAAAATAAAATTGAATTGTTATTTGATATTAAGTTTAAGTTTTGATTTTAAAGGAAATTGGAAAAGTAATTAGGATTTGATTAATGTTTTTTAATATAAATGAACCCGTATTAGGAAAAAGAATTAGGATTTGTTTTAGATAAATAGAATTATTAAGGTTTGTGTAAAGGGTACTTTAGTATTTTAACACACAGTAAAACCTCTTATCCTTCTCTATTGGGTAGTGTTAGAGCATTGCTCGGTCGAACTCACAAGTGTTTCCATCTCAAGCTTGTTGTCAAATTTAGTTGTCAAAACTATATCTTGATTTCTAGTCTACAATTAGTTAAGTCTCGGACTAGGATAAAAATGTAGTTGAGAAACAGAGGATTACAACAGTCATCATTGCGTTCTACCATTTGAAGGCGAAGATCAACCGAAGGTTTTGGAGAACTTCATCAAGAAAAGGTAAGTGAAGACTGAACCACCTGTTAGAGCACTGCTCGGTCGAACTCGCAAGCGTTGCTATCTCAAGCTTGTTGTCAAGTTTAGTTGCCAAAACTATAAGTCTTGATTTCTAGTCTACTTATAGCTAAGTCTCGGATTAGGATAGAAAGTGTAGTTGAGCATTAGACTTCACGACGTTCATCGAATGAAGACGAAAAACTACTAAGAGGAGATTGTGGAACTTCATCAACAAAAGGTATGTGGAGACTTGAACTCATCTATCACTCAAAAGTCTATCTACTCTATCTCCTATTTTAGACAAAAGTCGTATAGCTATATAGACTTCAATTATACACATTTGATATTTCGAGCTGAGTTTAACTCGCTTACATATTTCTCGAAATATGTGTTGGTAAGCTTTCGCTTTAACCAAGTTCATCTTATATTCTTAATGAAAGTCAAAAGATGATCATGTGAAAATCGCCATGTAATATCTTACATGATTTGCGTGAGACAGTCATTTGGTGTAGACTCGGAATGTTTCGTATTGATCATTCGATCACTTGAAAATTGCTTTGAAGCTAATAGTTTGTGTGAGACAACTATTGTCGTCTTCCAAGAATGTTTCAATGATTGAAATGGGAGTTTAGAACAATTAACCATGATTGAATATAGCACAGTATGCGTTCTTGTATTCTTTTTTATTTATTTTTCTAAACCATGTAATTTTATTACTCAAAGTAAAACCAAAGTTATACAACAAAGGCTAAAAAGCCATAAGCTAAAAACTTTACAAATCAAATTAAAGAAAAATCAAGAGCTAAATCTAAAATACATTCCCTGTTCACTTTCCAGTCCTCCCAGACAATTAGGCTTTTCCTCATAATATAAGACAGTCCCTCTTGATAGCAGCACCCCTTTCTTTGCCATTTTATCAGCTGGGAAATTTATTTCTCTGTATGAGTGTCTAAAAGATATTGTAGCAATGTTTGTCTTAATATTATTCCATCTGGACTCAACAATCCATGGTATATTACCATTCATGAAGGCCTGTAGTACTGCATTAGAATCCAAACTAAAACACACCTCTGTATAGTGTTTCCTGACTGCCCACTCACCTTTTATTACCAGTGCCATTACCTCAGCCAGATAGTTGGTTGCATTTCCCAGCCCACCATATGCTGCCCCCACACATTCACCCACCTCATCCCTTGCCACAAAACCAAAACCAACATTTCCTGGATTCCCTTTAGATGAACCATCACAGCATATTAGTATTTGATTTCTTGAGGGAAGTTTGAAGAAACATTGCTTCACCTGAGGACTCTGAGTTTTCACTCCATTTATTCCAGAATACAGCAAGATATTCAAATCATACATCCTCCCCCCCCCC